>RJWH01000754.1:581522-591711 GCA_004363575.1 Solenodon paradoxus | reverse complement strand
TCCAACTAAAGAGCACGCAGCAGACATGCACAGGGGCCACCTATCAGAACTACTTCCCTTCTTTTCCCTTTCTATATAAGTCCCTCCATTTTAATAAAATTTTGCAGCTTGATCAGAATTTGTTGTCTTGCTGTCATTTTTCGCACCTCTTGTCCCACCCCTTTCATCCGTTCTAGGTGGATCTCCGGACCCCAGCTGACTATTCCGCAGGTCGGACTCACTCACGTCTAACAATTGTTTTGCTACCTTCTTTCCAGTTTGGATTCCTTTTATTTCTTTTTCTTGCCTAATTGCTCTGTCTAACACTTCCAATATGATTTAAATAGCAGTGGTGAAAGTGGGCAGCCTTGCCTTGTTCTTGACCTTGAAGGAAATTATTTCAACTTTTTCACCATTGACTAGAAGCAGATAATAGAAAGCTGCAGCTGAGCTCTGACCTTCAAATGTTGCTATACCTTCAAATGTTCCTGATAGCAGGGGAACAGCCTATGCCTATAAGTCTCTATTTTATTTTCATTACCTCATTGTAACCCAGCCCTATAAAATAAATCAAGGAGTCAGGATCTGCATCACTGTTTCTCAAACAGAGAGCAGTGTCCCACCTGGCCCCCACTTTTCTAGATTGTCTGTCTTTCTTTATGGCTGCTTTAACCTCCACTCAGGGACCCTTTCAACTAGCCACGAGGGTCATGGCAAGGTAGGTATGTGCCTTCTATTCTCATTTTAAGCAGAATTTTTATCATAAATGGGTGTTGGATCTTGTCAAAAGTTTTCTCTTCAACTATTACTATGATTATGTGATTTTTCTTCCTTGTTTTGATTTGCATATGTTGAACCATCCTGGTGTCCCTGGAATAAATCACACTTGGTTATGATGGATGCTTGTTTTGATGCACTGTTGGATTCTGTTTGCTAACATTTTTTTTTGAGTATTTTTACATATACACTCATCAGAGATTTTGGTCTGTAATTTTCTTTCTTGGTGATGTCTGTATCAGCTTTTGGTATCAGTGTGATGTTAGCTTCATATATACTATATTTGGGAATGTTCTTTTTCATCAATATTTTGGAAGAGTTTAAGATTAGGTAGCAATACTTACCAGGTTTAGTAAAACTCATTAGAAGAGTCACGTGGTCCTGGGTTTTTATTTTTAGGAAGGTTTTTGTATACTGATTCAATTTCAATGATTGTGATCATTCTGTACAGGATTTCCAATACTTCCAGGTTTAGTCTTGGTAGGTAATGTTTTTTTTTTTTCTAGAAATCTGCCCATGTCCTCAAAATTGTCCACTTTTTTGGTATAGACTTGTTCATAATAGTCTCTAATGATGTCTTGTATTTTTTTACTGTTGCAACTTCTCCCCTTTCATGTCTGATTCTAGTTATGATAACATCCATTTTTTTTCTTCTTTATGTGGCTAGCCAGTGGTTTGCCAATTTTATTTTTTCAAAGAACCAAATTTTGGTTTCATTGGGTTGTCTTTCATTTGGGTTTCTGGGTTATGTTTTTTTTTATATTTCATTTATTTCTGCTTGAATTTTGATTATTTCCTTTTTCATTTATTAGAGTTTAATTTTAGATGTGGTTTTAATTATTCTTCTTTCTCTAGTTCTTTTAAATGTAGGGTTAGATTGTTTATTTATTGTTTTCCTTATTCTTGAGGTAGGCCTGGATTGCAATGAACTTTCATCTTAGTACTGCTTTTACTGCATCCCATAAATTCTGGTAGCTTTTGTCTTCATTTATCTTTGTCTCTAAATATTTTATAAGTCTGCTTTGATTTCCTTTTACACAAGAGTCATTCATAAGCATATTGTTTAACCTCTATTTAATTCGTGATATTCTAGCTTTCATTTTGTAATTGATTTATAGTTTCAAGATATTGTGATCAAAGATTTTTGGTATTATCTTAATCTTCATAAATTTGTTGAGAGATGTTTTGTGTCCAGTCATATGATCTATGCTTGAGAATGTCCCATGCACACTTGAGAAGAAAGTAAACTTTGTAGTCATTGAATTAAACATTTATTATGTCCATTAGACCTCACTCTTCCAAAATGCAATTTGAAACTATTTTTTTTCCTAAATTAATGTTCTTACTGGTTGATGTATCCATTGTTGTAAGTAAGGTGTTGAAGTCTCCTATCATTCTGTTGCTGTCAATGTCTCTCATCAGTTAAAATAAAATGATATTTGCTTAATATATTTTGATGCTCCTTCATTTGTTGTGTAAATGTTAATAAGTTATGTTTTCTTGCGAGATTGACTCCTTAATGATGATATAATGTCCAGCTCTGTCATTTTTCATGCTTTTTAGTTGGATGACTGTTTTATCTGATATAAATATGGTTGTTCCTGCTTTTTTGTGGATGTCATTCAATTGCAGGAATGTCTTCCAACCAATTATTTTGAGTCCTTGTTTATCTTTTGAACAGAGGTGAGTTTTTCTGAATCCAGCAGAAGATTTGGTTATGTTTTTAAATCCATTCAGCCACTCTTTGTCCTGTGACTGGTGAGTTCAGCCCATTAGTGTTTAAGATGATTATTACTGTGTAGCTGTTAACTGTCATTTTGTCCTTTGCTTTTGGGTGTTGTTGTAGGCAATGCTTTTCTTTTCTTTTCTTTTCTTCTTATATTCTTTCTTAGGTATTGTTATGCTTTGATTCTCTTTTTGATTTCATCTTTGCTTTTTCCCTGAGAGGTATTTGGAGGTTACCCTGAAGTTTGTAATAAGAATACCTTGCTTATTTCTTATTTTTATTTGAAGGAAAATTAGACTTCACTTTTTCAGTCATTGACACTTTTGTCTTCTCTCCACATTTTATATTTGCTGTTTTACTATTAAGTGAGGTTTCTTTATACTTTGTAGAGTTCCTTTAGTATTTTTTTGTAGAACTGGTTTTGTGGTGATACATTCCTTGAATTTTTTCTTAACAGGAAAGTTTTTTATCATTCCTTAAGTTCATAATGAAAATCTGTAGGATAAAGTATCCTGGTTGAAAATTATTTTCTTTCATCTCTTTGAATATAACATGCCATTCCCTTCTAGAGTTTCAGTTGAGAAATATGCTGACTATCTTATGGAGACTTCTTTGTATGTGACTCTCTGGCTTCTTTTAAAACTCTTATCTTGGATTCTTGATATTTTGATGACAATGTATCTATGTGTAGATCTGTTTGGTCTCCATTCATTAGGAAGTCTTTGATCTTCTTGGGTCCTGCTTCATTCTTCAGGTTACAGAATTCTCAGCTGTTATTTCTTTAAATAGTTTTAGCTGTCTTTTTTTTCTCTCTTCTCCTTCTTGAACACTTATAATGGGAATGTTGTTCTTTTTGATGTTTTTCCTTAGGTTTAGAATGTTGCCTTAATTTCTTTACATTCTTTTGTCTTTTTTCCTGTTTGAGAGCATTCCTCTGTCCTATCTTCTAGCTCACCAATTTTATGGAGGGTTCATCCAGTCTACATGTAAGTCCCTCTATTTAGTTCTTTATTTCAGCGATCATAGTCTGCATTTCTTTACTTCATTTCTTCTCTTTTCTATTATTCCATTTCTCTTCGACTGCTTTCTTGATTTACATGATTATGCTTATAATTGTTTCCCTAAATTCATCTTCACGTATTTTGCATATGTCTTTGTATGCGAGTTTTAATTGTATCCGTCATTTCCCATATGTTTCTCATTGTCTTTGCTCTGTATGACATTCTGTTCATATTTCAGTGGGTTCAGTTTCCCTGAAGTGATGGTAATTGTGTACAATATTGACTTGCACTTGAGAAGCTTAGATCTTGGTTTGAACACTAGAAATTCTAGTTTTTTGTGGTGTCACCATTAGTTGTCTTTCTTGATGCTCTTAGGTAGAAACTTCATTGGGGTCAAAGGGTGGCAACACCTATGGTGTTGGAATTTTTGTTAGGTATACAAGGCCTTCCCCTAGCATCCCTTCTCTGAAAATAAATGACAAACTTGTTGTTGCCTGACAATCAGCATTCACACTGCCATTCTGCAACCACCCACATGGTGGTGCTAGTGGATTCACTTGATGGTTTCTCTCTTCTAGGAGACTCTTCTTCCTTTAAGTCTGGAGGTGGGGTTTCTGGTGGGTAGGTCCTGTTATTACATCACAATATAGTGGGAGTGATTAGGGGTGAAGGATTCCCCTAGCTTCCTTCCTATTATGGAGGCCGCCACTGTAATTTGCCTGCTGGTGTTACTAATCACTTCCACCAGGGCACTGGTTTTCCTTCTACTCTTCACGGGGCACTCTTCTCTGTCTCCATTTCCTGGTCTCAGGAAAATGGGGGTCCCCTGCTGCTTTCTCAACTCCTTAGAGGCCTGGTTATTTCCATGTCTCTACTCCTTCCACTGCAGCCCAAATCCTAAATCTATATTATAATTATGAACCTTGATGTTTTCATCTACCTTTTGTGGTTTCATTTGTTGCTGTGTCTCTACAGCCTCTGTGCCTACTTTTCTTCAGTGTTTGTTTCTGAAAAATAACTGAATTCCTAGTTTCTTTGGAGGGAGAATGTGAGTGTTGCTCCAACCAGGTCACTATCTCAACTTGGAAGCCAGTAATAATTTTTAATCACTAAAAATGACTAGTTTTACTAGATTTTGCTTGATTATTTGCACAAGGTAAGCAAGAATACTACCTTACCATACTGTTCTTTTAAAATCTGCTTTGCTGTATATTTTCATTAAAAGTGATTTTTGTAATATATATTATATACAAAATATGTATACATAATATATACATAATATACAAATATATATATATATATATATATATATATATGTATTTGACTTTTAAAAGTTTCTAAGGCTAAACATCAAACCAAGGACTGGTATGATAGACAAACTAAACTTCTCCCCAAGAGATCTACATTCTAATCACTTAAACCTCTGAAACTGTCAGCATACATGAGATGGTGAATTAGGATTTCAAATGGAAACTGGGTTGTTAATCAATTGAACATAAAATAATAAGACTATCCTGGATTATCCAGAGGAGTCTAATATAATCATCAGATTCCTTATATTTCAAAGAAAGTGGAGATCGAACAAGTGAGCCATAAATGTAATAAAAAATCAATCTATTGAGTGATGCCAGTAAAATGGTGAAGTAGAAGATACAATCCCCTCTTTAAACAATTAGAGAGTTACCCATGAATAAAAATAGCATTGGAAAGGATCAAATGTCCAGTTAAGAACTCACAAGATATCATAAAAATGATGGAATATGAAAACCCAGCCTGCAGCCTAAAGCAAAAAACTACATTTAGACACAAGTTCATGAAGGAAAATAACTCTTAGAGAGTCCAAGAGTCCATTTAATAAGCTTTAGGAGCATAGCAGAGTAAAAAACCTGAGAGCAACCACACAAAAATGGCAGGAGGCTGGGGATCTGTTTAATTTTTTCTGCCTCATTCCATCCTCCAGACTGGCACTTTTCAGAGCCAGAGACAATAAAGGATACTCCAGAAATAAACCCATGCATATGTGGTAAATAAATCTTGACAAGGGTGCCAATAATACACAATGGAAAAAGGATAATCTCTTCAATTAAACTTGATGAGAAAATTAAACATTCACATGCAAAAGAATGAAAATGAACCCTTATCTTATAGCACTCTAAAAATTAAATTGAAATCACTTAAAACTTACATTTAAGGACAGAAAATTTGAAACCCATATAAGAATTACAGGGAAAATCTGTTTGATATTGGTCTTATCAATGATGTTTTCAGTTTGATATCAAAAGTACTGTTTTAAAAAATAAGTGGGATTATATAAAAGCAAAATAAAAACTTTTATCCAGAAAGAAATCAATAAAATGGAAAGACAAGCTATACAATGGGAGGAAATACTTGCAAATAATATTTTCATATTAAAGTTACTGTCCAAAATATGTAAAAAACATAACTCAATGATAAATGATAGTCTATTATGAAATAGGCAAAGACTTGCCTAGACATTTTCCCAAAAAAACATACAAATAGCCAACAAATACATCAAATCATATGGGAGCTCCTAATCAAAATTATAATGAGATATCAGCTCACAACTCTCATAATGATAACTAACAAAAGAGAAGATAAAATAGGTATGGGCAATAATGTGGAGAGAAGGTGTTTTTTGTACACTGTTGGTGATCATGTAAATTACACAACCACTGTGGAAAACAATATGGATTTTCCCAAAAATTGAAAATAGAAATATTACATAGTTCAGCAATTCCACATCTAGGTAGATATAAAAAGTATATAAAATCAGCATACAGAAGAAATATCTACACTACCTTTTCATTTCAGTATTAGTCACAAGCCAAAATATGAAATTAATAGCAGAGCTTATTAACAAATCAAAAGAAAAAAATAGGAATATTATTCAGTCATATGAAAGAAGGAAATCCCACTGTTTGCAACAATAAATTGTATGATGAATCTCAATAGTATTATACTAAGCGAGATAAGTTAGAAGAAAAACACCGCATAATCTCACTTATATCTGGAATCCAAAAAAAGTCAAAATGATAGAAAGAGAGAATAGAATAGCAAATTCAAGGGAAAAGGGGAGGGTTGGAAGAAATGAGAAATTAGTCAAAAGATACAAAGGTCTAGTTATAAGATGAGATATGGCGGTCCAAGTTACAGCACGAGGACTATGATTTACGGTACTATATTTTATACTTAAAAATTGCTCTGAGATTAGGGCTTTAATATTCTTAGAATAGTAACAAGTAGAAAGTGATGATCGTGAGGTATAGTGTGTGTCAGTAATAATATTTACACAAGTAAGTGTTAGGCTGGCCCAGGGACAAAAGCAGCAGCAGCCATGCCGGGGAAAAGCCAAGCCCTGGAAAAAGGTGGATGACATTAGAATAAGGGATGCAACCCCCACACCTGGATTCACAGGGCCAATCTCAATCGCCATATGGGAAGCCCGTGAAATTCCTCTGCTTAAAGAGCCGGTACCCCTTTGTTCTGGGCGCGACTTCCAAGCCCGCGACTTCCCGGCCCTCTGCGGACTTGGGAGTTTCGCCCGGGTGTGCAAACCCCAATAAAGCCCTGGCTATTCGACATTTTTTGTCTGATTGAGCTTTTCTCCTCGCGGAGCCCAGAAAAACCTTACAGTAAGTAATGTACCATTTGTAGTACATTTCACACTACAAGTTTACAGTTAGAAGAAGAAAAAGTTCTGTGGTTCTAATGTACAGCATGGTAACCATTGACAATAATACTGCTGACATTCTTTAAATTTACTAAGATGATATCTTACGGTTCTCACTACGCACAAAAATGTAAACTGTAACATGACGGGTTTAATTAACTTTGTTGTAGTCATCTTTTCTCTATGTATGCATGTTATATCATCAAAGTGTACCCTTTAACTTAAAATTTATTTGTCAGTTATACTTTAATAAAACTGGGTAGAATAAAAAAAATGCTCCCCAAATTAAACAGTCAGAAGTCATGAATTAAAAGAGGGAATGGAAAATTTCTAAATTCTAAGACACTTTGAAATTCTATGGTGAAAGCATACTTACAGATGCTTCTATACCATTTAACAATAAATCACATATTGTTCTGGAAATTGGTTGTACATCAATGTGAGCATACTTCACTAAACTGACAATAATATTTTTTATGGTATACATGTTTTACTGCAAATTTTATTTTATTTTAAAAGACACTGATATTTGCTGACTGTTGAGGATGATGGTTATCAACTGGGCAGTGAAGTTACATTTACTACTCCCAGAAATGCAGTGGGTATAGAAATTGTTTTCCCCTGAAGCCTTCAGAAAGAAATTTAGATATGATAATACATTCAGTTTATCCCTGGAAATCCTATTTTAGACTTCTCAATGAAAAGACTGTAAAGTAACAAATCTGTATTATTTTATACCCCCAAATCATGGTAATTTGTTCAGTAACAAAAAAAAAAAAGAAACCCTCAAACCGACAGCCTGAAATGTCTATATATGTCAGTGAATGCTTTTCTGCTAATAGTCTTCAAGCAGCACCAAGTTTTCTGAGCTCGAACAGATATGGCCTTATTTACTTATCTTTATAGCTGGAAAATCTTAAGCAAGGTACCAGTCAGTTTTCCCAAGAAGGCTTTGTGAACATTGACTCCGTATATTCAGCCTTCCTTCCTGAAAATTGTCTATTCAAATCTGATTGAGTATCATCTACAAATATGATATCCCAGGAAAGGCCTTAGAGATTACATTTCTAATTTTGTTCTACCAGAAAAGAAGACAAATTCTAGTTGAATCTATTCAATGATTATAGTCTCACAAAATATATGCAATGAGATCTATTAATTCAAGCGGAGAGAAAATTATCATTTTTTAAAGATCTCATTTCACTTTATAAAAGCATAATTTGCTACATACTTATAAATAATTTAAAAGAAAAGATAAATGTATTCCTCTTATGTCCTGAACACTATAGTATTAAAACATCATAAAACTATTTTAAACATATTCCATAATCATCCTTCATCAATTCACTGTCTTGTGTAGTCATTTATTTTTTAGCCATCTATTTGTGTTAGCATTTCATAAATTCCTTTGTTTCTTATTTACATTTCTAGAAATCTTGACAGTCAAATGAAGTGGTTCGTACTCAAGCTATCCAAAAAATCTCTACAAAAATGTAGCTTCGTGCAACAGTTGTTTGAGTAGGTATCCTGACAACAAAATTACTCTGGGTGCCACCATAATGGAAAGGCAGCTAAGCTAATCTCCCACCCCTACCCACTCCCAACATATTGCACTGGAGCTGCAGGACCCACACTTCAAATCCTGCGCCCAGGCTTAAAGAAAATATAGCATTCACCAGAAAGAAAAACTATGTTATGCGCTAACGCCACCCTGTGGATGGAGGCAGAACTGCAGCCTTATTGCTGATTGTAGGCCAACAAGGTGGCCACCATGGGTTAGAGGCAGGACACTGGAGAAAGGTTCTGAATCAATCATACTAATTCTCAGACCTGAACAGAAGGTCCACATAAGAACTTCAACAAACCCAACTGGTTTGTGGTAATGTCACAAAGACCAAGAATATGAAGGTATAAAACCAAAATCCAGGCTTACTCAGTGCAAATACCTTACACAAGTCTCACTGAAGGGAAATCCAAACTGCATTAACATAAACAAAAGACAAAACAGTGCAAAGACACAGATATATATGTCAAATGATGGATCCATTCAAAAACCCAGAGGAAAATCTGAATACAACAGATATATGTAAGCGACCTGAGGATAAATTTAGGGCAACAGTAATAAATATGCTCATGGAAATAATGAAAACAATAGAGGGAAAAAAAGAGAGCAACAAGAAAGAGAAGAGATGAAGCAGGATTTGAAAGAAATAAAGAATTTATAGTTAAATTAAAAATCTCAGTAGAGGAACTCAACAATAAAATGAATGAAGCCTCCAACAGAATCAGATAACTAAAAGATAGGGCAGAAGAATACAATCAAGTAGACAGGCAAAAAGATAAACAAATGCAATGAAATGAAGACAGCATTTGAAAACTATGGAATAACATTAAAATGAACAACACTCAAATAATTGGGGTCACAGAAGGAGAAGAGAGAGAAAAGGGAGCAGAAACTAGACTTGAAGAAATAAGAGCTGAGAATTTCCTTAACCAGAAGAATAAAGCAAGTCTCCAGAGCTAGGAAGCTCAAAGAGTGCATAATAAAAGAAACTCGAACAAACCTGCAGATAGAGACATTGTCATCAAATGTCAAAAAGAAAGGAATCCATAACCACAAAACCAACTCTCAAAAAAATGCTAAATATTCCTTAATAAAAAACCCAGGACCAGACAACTTTTCTAATGAGATTTACCATTCAAAAGAGTATTGCTATATATGATGCTAGCATCACACTGATACCAAAAGCTAATAGAAACATCACTAAGAAAGAAAATTACATACCAAAATCTCTAATGAACATAGAAGTAAGAATTCTCAAAAAAAAAAAAAAAAAAAAAAAAAAAAAAAAAAAAAAAAAAAAAAAAAAAAAAAAAAAAAAAAAAAAAAAAAAAAAAAAAAAAAAAAAAAAAAAAAAAAAAAAAAAAAAAAAAAAAAAAAAAAAAAAAAAAAAAAAAAAAAAAAAAAAAAAAAAAAAAAAAAAAAAAAAAAAAAAAAAAAAAAAAAAAAAAAAA
>RJWH01000754.1:408465-581422 GCA_004363575.1 Solenodon paradoxus | reverse complement strand
CAGAATCCAACAGTACATGAAAACAATTATCCATCATAACCAAGTGTGACTTATCCCAGGGCACCAGGATGGTTCATCATATGTAAATCAGAACAAGGAGAAAAACCACATAATTATAGCAACAGATGCAGAGAGAGCTTTTGAAAAGATCTAGCACACATTTATGATAAAAATCCTACTTAAACTTGGAACAGAAGGTTCATACCTCAGCATAAGAAAGGCAATATATGAAAAACCCGCAGCCAACATCATAGTCAATGGTGAAAAATTTATAGTACTTCCTCTTAGGTCAGGAACAAGGAAAGGTTGTCCACTCTTATCACTATTTAATATTGTACTGGAAGTCTTAGCCAGAGCAATTAGGAAAAAAAAGAAAAGAAAATGAATCCAAATTGGAAAGAAGGGTCTAAAACTCTCATTATTTGCAGATGACATTATATATATATTGAAAATCTCAAAAACTATCAAAAAACATCTAGAACTCATCAATGAATACACTAAAGTTTCAGACTAAAAAAATTAATGCTCAAAAATCTTTTACATTTTTATATGAATACAACACACGAGAAGAAAACTAAACACAAAATCACACCATTTGAAATAGAAGTTAAACAAATGAAATACCTGAGCATATAACTAACAAAGGAAGTAAAAGATCTGTACAACAAAAGCTACAAGTCTTTCTTAAAAGAAACAGAGGAGGACACAAAGAAATGGAATGACATCCCCTGCTTCTGCCTGGGAAGAATCAATATCATTAAAATGACCATCCTACCCAAAGCAATATATAAATTTAATACAATCCCCATTAAAATCCCACGGTTCTTTTTTTTTTTTCAGGAAATAGAACATTAAAATCTTAAAATATACTTGTATGGAACAATAGAAAACTCCAAATAGCCAAAGCAATCATTAGAAAGAAGAAGGAATCTGGAGAAATTACACTTACAAACTTCGATCTATATTACAAAGAAATAGTGATGAAAAGTATGGTACTGGAATAATAACAGAGGCACAGATCACTGGAATAGAACTGAATCGCCAGAAACTGACCCACTCACATACAGTCAGTTAATCTATGACAAAGGAGAAAAGACATTTGATGGAAAAAGGAAAGTCTCTTCAACAAATGGTGTTGGAAAATGGGACAGCCACATGCAAAAGAATGAAGCTAGACCACTCTCTAACTCTCTAGCACCATTAACAGAAATTAACTAAAAATGGATTACATAATTAGACATAAGACCAGAAACCATGAAGCTCTTAGAAGACAACATAGAGAAGACTTTCCATGACATCAGTCTTGGAGAAGCCTTTGGGGACTCAACTCCACCATCAAGGTAAACAAAAATAAAAGCAAACAACTGAGACTACATCAATTTAAGAAGCTTCTTTGAAACAAAAGAAAACAACACCAAAACCAAAAGGAAAGCTACTAACTGGGAGAAGACATTTGCATTTCATAGTTCTGACAAAGGCTTAATATACAAAATATACAAAGAACTCAAAACTGAACAACAGAAGAACAGGGAATACAATAAAAAAATGGAAGGAGGAATTGCAGAGTCACTTCTTTGAAGAGGATATATAGATGGCCAACAGGAACATGAAATTATGTTCCTTCTCACTAGCTATCAAGGAAATGCAAATTAAAATAGCAATGATAGATCACCTTACACCTGAAAGACTAGCTATTATCAAACATCCTGAAAATAACAAATACTGGTGAGGATGTGAAGAAAAGGGAAAACTTTTGCACTGTTGGTGGGAGTGCAAATTGGTACAACCCCTATAGAGAACACTGAAGTTTCCTCAGAAAACTGAAGATGATAATCCCATATGATCTTGTCATGTCATTCCATTTCTGGGCATCTACCCAAAAGACACGAAAGCACCAATGCACAGAGATGTATGTGTCCCCATGTTTATTGTGGTGTTATTCACAATAGCTAAGAAATTGAAATTACCTAAGTGTCCAACATCAGATGAATGGATAAAGATGTGGTACATATATACAATGGAATACTATATAGCCCTTAGAAGAGTTGAAACCCTATCATTTGGATCAACATAGATGGAATTAGAAGAGATTATGCTAAGTGAAACAAGTCAAAAGAAGAAAGATTAATACCAGATGACCTCACTCATAAATGGAATGTGAATCAACAAAACAAAGGAACAGATGAAACATAACTAACCCTAAAACATTTGCAACAGAACTGAGGTTACCACAAGAGAATGGGGTTGATGGGGGCAAATCGTGGTATAGCCTACAGGACAATGGGGAAGAACATTTGGTGATCTGGTGGAGGGCATGGTGTGCTAAAGTATATCTAAGGAATGGGGAACCTCTGCATAGGAAATTATTTTAATGTGTAGAATAATTACTATAATAAAAATGAAGAAAAGGAAATGAATGTAGTGGGTGTAGCTTTGTGGCCTAGCAGTTTCATACACCATGGGAGCAGTTTCATATATATCTCAAAGTCCCAGGTTCACATCCTGGGGCCCAAGTGTTGTGGAGGGCAACCAATGTGAGCCACTAACTAAAAACAATTAAATAAAGTGATTCTCCAACCTTTCTCTTCCTGTCTGCATGCCTACTCACCTTCATTCTTGACTACACATTTCCTGTAAAAAATAAATGAAAAATTGAAAGAGGTGAGATTACAACTGACAAGAGAGAAGTACAATGGATCATGAGAGACAACTATAAGCAATCATATGCTAATTCATCACTCATAAAGAAATGAGTAGATTTATATAATCCTTTGACTCCCAAAACTGAATCGGAAGAAAAAGGCAACTTGAACAGATCAATCACAACCACAGAAATCAAAGCAGTAATAAAAAAAAAAACTCTCTAAAAACAAGAACCCATGATGAGATGGCTTCAGTAATGAATTCTACCAAATATTCAAGGAATAATTGATCATCCTATTTAAGCTCTTTCACAAAATTAAAGAAGAGGAAAAATTCTCAAATACATTCTGTGAGACCAATATTGCCTTGAACCCTAAACCACACAAGAGCACTAAAATGGAGAACTATAGACTAATATCACTAATGAATATAGATCCAAAATCCTCACTACACAGTATGTGTGTATATATATATATATATATATATATATACACATATATATATGCAGCAATCAAGTGGGATTTATCTAGATATGCAAAGATGGTTCAACTTCTACAAATCAATAATTTGTAATAAATCACCTAAACAGAAAATAAGAAAGTATAATCATATCACTAATAAAGAAAAATAATTTGACACAATCCAAAACCCATTCATGATTAAACCCTCATCAAAATATGAATAGATGGAACAAATCTCAATATAATAAAAGCAATATATGACACATAGCCAAATAATACAAAATAGGGAAAATTGAAATTCCTAAGATCTGAAATCCCCTAAGATCTGGAACAAGACAAAGTTGCTCTCTCTTACTGTTACTTTTCAACATAATTTGAATAGAAGTCTTTTCTTAAGACAAGAAAAACTATTAGAAGAATACAAATTGGAAAAGAAAAACTAATTTTATTTACTTTCAGAAACCATGCTCATGGTGTTTTGCCTAAAAATGCATTTCAAAATCCAGTGTCATCTGTGCTTTCTTCTATGTTGTATTATATACTTTTTATTTTAAGTTTTACATTAAGTTCTATGACCCAGTGTGGGCATATATTTCAAAATGGAGAGGAAGTTCATGTTTCCATATGTGGTAAATGGAAAAATAGAAAATTAAACAAACACAAATAAATTAAAACCTTCAGTGGTGGCAATTTGCAATATTATGTGCCCCAAATACCAATGCTTAAAATTTGGATACTTCTGTATTAGAAAGAAATGAAAGGAAAATTAAGGAGTCTATATGAGAATATCCACATCCTTCAGTTGTATAAATGTTATATTCAAACTCAGATATCAGAAAATGGCAGCAAATGCATGTTGGCTAAAAATGCAGAAGTATAAAGGAAAAATCAGCTTCAAAATTGCAAATACTTGTTTCCTGAGATTGATGACTAAGGAAAGTGAAGATCTAGTGTATATAAAAGTTGTTTATTTTTTAAGATTATTTAAGTCTAAAAATTATGAGAGTGACATACATTTATTTTATTAAAATCCAATTTAAAGATAACAAGCAAAACATAGTTCACTTCTTTCTATCACCTAGAATAAATTGGTGAAGGGAGAAAGTATGAAGAGCAAGTACTTTTCTCAACCACTCTTTTTATTACTAAATGAAATATCCTGAAGTTATCAAAAGACTAAAACTAAAGAATAATTTATTATGGGAATCTCAACGCAGTTATTTGATAAAAATATTATTTTATTTTTTCCCATAATTGAGTAATCATGCACTGGTTATCTCCTTTGAAGGGGAAGAAATGATATCTTTCCTCAGTAGGTATTGGCTATTCAAAATGTCTTTGATTTCAAAGTTTTCTTATAATGTGTCTTGAAGATAATCATTTTGAGTTTTATATTTTGGAGACCTACGTGCTTCATGAACTTGAATTTCTCCCAATATTTGAAAAATTCTCATCCATTGTTTTTTCAAATCAAATTTTAATCCCTTTTGCTCTTCTCCTTCTGGAAATCCATTGATGAATAGATTTTTTCACCCCCTCCTAATATGTATCTCATAATTCAAATAAGCTTTTGTCACTCACTTTCATATTTTTCCATTGACTCCTATGACTAGTTAATTTCAAGTGAATTGTTTTTGAGTTCACAGGTTTTTCTGCTTGACAAACTCTGTTTTTGAAGTTCTTTATTACATTCTGCATTATGTATTTCAGCTCAAAAATTTCTGTTTAATGTATTAATTGTTTCTCTTTGTTGAACTCATTTTGTGCATGTATTGTTTTCCTAATACAATTTTGTTGTATTTATTTTTCTGTAGTTCACTGAATTTTCATAAGAAGTTTATTCTGAATTCTTTGTCAGATATTCCTTGTTTTCCATTTCTTTAGGGTCGGTTGTTAACTTTTAACTGGTTTTATTTGGTGTCCTCATGGTCACTGATTCTTCCTGATTCTTGTTTCCATACATTGGTATGTGCATATTTGTAGAAAGCAGTCTTCTCTCCCACCTTTTATAGCAGTTCAGTGGAACCATTGACTTGTTTCCCTTCTCAAGTAGGCTGCAGGATGTGCTCCACAGCTTCCAAACATCTCTAGGCAAATTTCCTGACTGGGAGGCTGGTGATTTTCATCCTAACCCAAGCAGGGCTCTAGAATTGGTTCTGTGTCTGAAAAGCTTCACCAGCTGGTAGTGAAACTTCAAAGAAACTGCCATCCAAGCTTCCCAAACGGCCAACAGCTTGTCTCTTTAGAAGTGACTTGCTGTTGGGATTCTGAGCAGGTGCCATTGCCAGCAGGATCACAGACTGCCAACACAGCATGCTTGTTGCTGAGCCCTGTGCTCCTTCTCTGTCCTTAGCTAATTTTCCCACTCATTCCCTTGAGAACAGTACATAGTGGTAGGACAAGGGCTCCCAAAAAGGCATAGGTTATGCCATTTTGTGTGTAGCATTTGAGTGGGATTCTCCATTGGCCTTTGATGTCTCAGTCCTTCTAGGCTGTGGGCTGTGGACTGTGGCAGATCCTAGGCACTTTTCTGGTCTCTTCTGATAAAGATGCTCATTGTTTTGATTAATGTCTTCTATTAACATCATAATGAATTTCTAAACAGATTCTTTGTCTCCAGACTCTGAGTGAATTGCAACAGTGCCATGGCCTGAATCTAAAACCCCATCTTGCCTCTTATCTGCAACTACCGCCACCCTCCTATAAAAATAGCCAATAGCCCTTCCCCTGAAGCCAGGATGCTCTTTTAGTGAGCCAGCATACTTTGAAGCACACTTTCCAAATAAACTTTTGGATGCTGAAAGTGTTTTCTGGGTCACTCCTTCCATGCTCTGGAATCGAAATATCCCCAAATCTTCGGGGGAACCTAACGCATAGGAAACCCTCCAGGAAAGTGCTCCCAGAAATCTGGGGAAGATGGATGTTCACCTTCAACTTCCGTTTTCCTATTAGAGAAACTTCAGAGCTATATCAGTCTGGTGGAGGGCCAGCACAATCAAAATACAACTGTTCTTTTTGTTCTTGTAATGCAGTTTGTCTTTGCAACTTTTGTTGTCCAAGCAGGTACTTTAATCTTACTCCTAGGATTCAGATATCTTCACATAACTTGTCCATGGATAGTTGCTACTTGCTCTGCCTTTGAGGGAATTGAATTGGCAAGCCACCTATTTTGCTATATTGCTGACATCACTTCATTTTTTTTCCATTCCAAATTTAGGTGGTTTTTAAAAATATTTTTGAACATTCTTTTATAGCATTTTAAGTTTTAGGTGTATCATTATAAATCATTGTAAATCAACATTTATATATACTGCATTAATTTCATTACTAAAAGTCCAATTCTATCCATCATGAAATTGACCCCTGAAACCTAATTTATCCATCCCCTATTCTCTTATTTCTCAGACCAGTGGAAATATTGTAGAATGATAAGTTGTTAAATATTGGTCTCCCATGTTGTCTGCACCAAAAGAAAAAGTATGTATTCTCCTATTATACACGGATGCCTCAGTCTTATTCTATAGCATCACAGGAGTAGTAGTAGTCCTGCTTAAATTTTTGTTAATCATTTTCAACTACGTGCTCAATATATTTTCTATATTATAACTCATAAAGATACATATGTAGACTCTCCCACTCGTGCCTGAGGATGAGTGAATTCTCTGATACTGTGATAAAATAGCTTATGTTCCTGAAAATGATGATTCTCAGAAGCAGGGACTAGGAAGATACTCTTGCAATACAGCATATTAAGTAGAAATAAAGGCAGATGAATTAAAATGGAGATGAACTCTTACATAAATACATTGTGCAAGTACAGTTTAAGAGTCACCAGCATTTTAGTAGGTAGGTAACATTTTTATTCACAGACTACGTATTTAAAAGTCTTATTCAGCAAATATTTCAGGTAGGAAATTCAATTGGTGCTTTCACCAGCCTTGGAATAGTGGAGGAACAAATATCAGAGAAAACTCTTGATTACCTCAGGACATTTCTAAATTCCAGAAGTTATAAAAATAAGCAAACAACAAAAACAACTGACACTTCTAGTTTTATTGACCTTCAATAGCTAACTGATCTATTCATAGGAGACTCTCTTGAAGACAATACATAGCATTCTCTCTGCTAAAGTCAATTTGCTTGCTCACTGTTGTTGGTGGGACAACATTGCCTCCTAATTCTTCCCTATGTCTAAAATCATGTGGAAGTGCTTCTTTTTGTTGAGATCTAAACTAGAACTTAGTTCAAAAGTAGTTTCTAAATTTCTTGCCTCAGAGATGTAGGTGGAAGGAGTTAGGTATTTATATATTGCTACAAGAAAATGCTATCTATACTATCTAAAAATCATATATTATGTTCTCCTTTTTCCTTGATTGGAGGAGATTATTAGCTTGTTAGAATTCATATTCTTAGTATTATCCCACCAGAATCAAATCATTTCAAGGTAAGAGCTCAAGAATCTATACTGTCAACCTAGAACTAAACTTATTCATATTTAATTTTAAAACTCACTACCCTAAGATAATAAAATATTTCTGTATATTCTGAATGAAAAATTAAATGTGAATGTAGTCTAGAAACAAAGCCTAGTCACATATATGAGACAGGAGACAAGAGAAAACACAAAACTGAAAGCTGTCATTTTCCAGCCAAGCATGAAAAATGGAGCGTTTTGCACTCTGAAGCAGGACCAGATGTTGTTCAACCCCTCACATTTAAAAAAGTCAAATAATACACTTCCACCACTCCACAATTGTCTAACATTCCAGCTCATCCTGATAAGACTTCCAACTCTCTACCCCTAAATCAACAGCACACCAGGTGACCTTATCAGGATTCCTCCCCTACCCTACCCCCACCATGTTTGTCAGAGACATCCCCTTGAAAACCTCTCTCTCACAGCTTCCATTGGATTCCTTCTTCCATCTCTTTTCAGAAAGGAACTTTCCCGACCTGCATTTGGGGCAATAGAGTCTCGCTTAGAGCTTCTGGTTCCCTTGTCTCTGCCTCTAGTTGTTGAACCGGCTTACAATATATACCAACAATATTTATATTTAGCAAAATTAATATAACTGCCTATGATGCATAATTATACAACTTAAAATACAATTCAAAAATGTGAAAGACAAAAATTTTAGCATAAAGTACAAAATGAAAATTTTTAAGAATCATTTTCTAGATTATCATAGGTTATGATTTTCGTCATGATTCTATAATAAAGTAACAGATATGCATCTCTACTACAGTTATTTAAACAATTCCAAATGTGAATGGCAAAAAAAAATATGAAACCTATCCCCATCCCCTCCACAGTAGGTTAAATTGTGTTTTAACTCTTACCTTACAATGTAAATTACATTAATTTTATTATTGTATTCATAAAATAAGGGTCTCAGTGGACATAATGTCAAAATGTGCAGGTGAATCTCATCATTCCCTTCCTCATTCAAAATTTGTGAATCTTTAATATATTTGGTTGATTTAGGAAAAAAGAAGCTGGTAACATTCAGTTAAATTTTCCTAATATTCAGGTTACTTCAGACCAAGTTAGATCTAGTCTGAAAGAACTTTGTCTCCAAGGAAACTTAACCTCATTCTCTTTCTAAATCTATAAATACTTTCTGGAGATTGCCTCCCTTACTCTGATAGGCTGTTTTTTTATGACTATCATTACTGGTGGGGAACTTTACAAAAGCATTTTAAGTTCATTTCATTTCAAAGTTCAAAACTTCTAATATAGGAGGAACTTTTCATGAAGGTACTTTCTGTTTTTAATTCCTTTGCCCATCCCATCAATACCAGACCTTATTATTTCTTTATTATGCTTGCAATAATATGTAGTTAGTATTCTTCCCTGATCTGTTCAGTGTTGCAGTCTCCCTTGGGTGAGTGCTACCTTACCTGATGTACCATTTTCTTCTATGTTTCCCCATACCTGCAAGCAGTAGAAGAAGCTTTCTGTTTAGGGTATAGCAACACGATTGAGAACCTGACAAAGCAATTACAACAAAACACTTTGTTAGTTCATAGATTTGATTATACCTTGGATCAAACTGACTACTGAGTGCTTTGTTCATTTCTTTGAATATAACATGGAAGGAGACTACAAAGTAGGCGTTTTCTTATCCTCTGATATCAGTATTATTACAGTAGTCTCTTTATTGCATTGATTCATGTAGAGAGAAAAAAAATTACTTTCTATGCAATTTTCAAGGACTAGTAGATAAACATCGAAAAATACTATCAGTCACCATTTTTGTCTTGTAACATAACTTTATCCAGTACAGGGTAATTTATACTAGGGCAAATATTTTAGAAATGATTTTCTATAAATTGTGTTATAATAAGATATGATGTTCAACTTAAAAATGTGCACTCATGTGACTGACAACAGATGCCTATAGTACCTGCATGTAACATCTCTAATGCCACACGTGCGTGCACTTAGACTCACCTTGTGCTAAAAATCCCACTTCTTGAAGTGATTTCATAGTTTCAGGACTGATTGGTACGTTTTCCATTAAACACAGTGCCTAGCCTCATACTACCTTTAGCAACACCTTATCCACACCACACACAAAAAAGTGAGTTTTCTTTTAAAATCAGAAGAAAAACATATTTAGGTTGATGAAATGTTTTATCTATAATAGTACTAAATGTCTTTATACAAATGTAGACATAAAATGAGTATTTAAGTTATTTATTTTGGTGTAAATGACCAACCACAATCTCAGTGCGGTTTGCATGTCCTTCTACTTTCCTAATGACTGCTTAACTGATGACACATAAACTTAGTAGCAGGAAGTACAGGGAAGTTAACATCCCTGGGGACAACAAGGTGAAAGTCCCAGCCAGGTGAGAAAGATTTTTTTTTACTTTTCCTGGGAGAATAAAGCTACTGTTGTCCTCTGTAGTATCATTACATGTGCTATAACAACAATTTTATATACCTTTTTCTGCATACTTGTCTTGAATTATAGAATCAACTGGCTACTTTCCTGGGAATGCAAACTAAGACATTATCTCTTCTATACTTCCTCATCAACTTTAATCTTTTAAAGCATAAAAAATGTTTTTACAGATTTTTTGTTCCCAATTATAACTTCTCTTATAATAAAATGTTTTAAGATATATTCATGATTCATAACATTCACAATTTTGAAATGAAAAATGGATTGACTTTAAGACATTTCCATTCCCATTGCTCAAATTATGAATATTTTATCATCTCAAAAGGAATCCACATACCCACTGGTTGTCACTCCTATTTTATTCTTTTCCTCAGGTCCTGAAAACACTAATCTACTCCTGTATGTAAATTTGCCTGTTCTGAACATTTACATATTTAGTCTCATGTAGCACACAATATTTTGATTTTTCTTACTTAGCAAGGTGCTTGCAAGGTTCATTTGTAGTGTGACGTATTAGTGATTTGTTCATTTTTATGGTCAAATGATATTCCATTATATAGATATATACTTCGGTTCATACATTTATGAGTTGTTAGGCATCTGTGGGCTTTACACCTTGTTTACCATTAGCAATAGTGCTGTTGTGGACAATTGTGTAAACAATTTGTGTGGGTATATTTCAATTCCCTTGAATTTTTACCTCCGTTAGAATTGCTGAGTTACTAATTTTTTAAATTTAAGAAGCTTCAAAATTGTTTTCGAAAGTGCTTCATATTTTTACATTTATATGGCAAGTTTTGAATTTTTAAATTTTCCACGTTTGCACCAGCATTTGATTTAGCCTCTTTTATTTTAGTCATTCTTATATGCATGAAGTGCATGAAGTGATACCACATTATAGTTTTAAGCAGAATCTTTCTAAATATTTTCTATTTTGACCATTTTTCATGTATTTATTGACCATTTGCATATTTTCTTTGGGAAAATGTCTATTCAATTATTTTTTCCATTTTAATTTGAACATCATCTTATTTTGAGTTCTAAGAGTTCTTTATATAGTGTACACACAATGCCATAATCAGGTAAATTACTGCAAATATTTTCTCATATACTCTGAATTATCTTCATTTTCTTTAATCAAACTTTTCATTTTAATAAAGTTTATTTTAACTATTTTTTGCTGTGCTGTTTTTACTTTTGGCATAAAATCTGAGACACTAAACTAAGATCACAAAGATTTGCTTCTTTATTTTTCTAGTGAGTTCTATCATTTTAGGTCTCACATTTAGGTCTATGGCTCAATTTGAGCTAATTTTTTTGTGCATGTATTAAGTATAGGTCCAACTTGATCCTTTTGCATGTGTGTATGCAATTGACATAGCATCTATTGTTGAAACAGCATTAACTTCCCATTGAATTGCTTTGGTAACATTGTCAAAAATCAGTTGACTATAATGTGAGTTTACTTCTGTACCTCATTTCTGTTTCATTGATCTATAAGTCTACTTTTGTGCCAATAACACATGGCTTGATAAAAGTAGGCTTTAGTAAGTTTTGAAATCTGAAAGCATGAGTTACAAATCTTTTCCTACTTCAACAAAATTGTTTTGAATAGTCTGTATCTCTCATATTTTCTTAAGACTTTCAGGATTCACATTTCATTTTCTGCTGGAGAAGCAACTGAGATTTTGTTAGGTATTGTGTTGAATATGCATAAAATAGCCTGAGTATTGCTTTTTGTCTGTTTCTTCTAACATTTCACACTTTGGTCACAGTAACTCAGTAACATATCCCCTAGTAGTGTTATTTGATAAAGCTTTTTACTAAATATGACAAATAAAATAGTGATGTCTTCTTTTCTTTTCATCTTTAGTAATTTTCATCTTGTTTCTAATTTCTTTGTTATTCTTGATAAATTTTGTCAATTGTATATTTTTTAAGGAAACAACTTTTGATTTGTTGGTTTCCTTCTTTTTTAAAACTTATCTTTCCTATATTTCTATATTGCTATTTATTTCCTTATATTTGCTTTGAGTTTTAATTGTTCTTTATTTAGTTTCTTCAGGTAGAAACAGGATACTCAAAAAAGATGTTTTAATAGAATTAATTTACATTTAGTTATATTTAGATTGATTTAAATTTAGTTATAAATTCATCTCTAAGCACTGCTTTGACTGAATGTTATTAGTTTTGGTATTTTAGAATTTTATTCACAACAAAGTATATTCAAATTTTCTTGTGATTCATTTTTAACTATTTAATATATGGATATATTGCTTAACTTTCAAAAATTTGATAAATCCCAATTTTTTCCATTATTATTTAATTTAGTTTCATTATGATTTAAAATTAAACTTTGTATATTTTAAATCACTCAAAAAATTTTGAAACTTAAGTGATTTATCCTGGCGAGTGTTCTATACAGGCTTAACAATACTACTCTGAAGTTTGTACTCATGTATACATTTGTTGGAGTGTTTTATAAATGACTAAGCCTTACTAACTGTTTATGTTCCTTCAATTCTTTCAGTTTTGCTTCATATCAAGCAATATTTAAAGAACATGTATAATTATAATCATTATATCTCTTAGGTGGATTTACTCTTTTCTCATTATACAATGATCCTCTTTGACTCTATTTATAATTTTTGTATTTTAGTCTATTTTGTCTGACAATATTATAGCACCTGTAGCTCTTTGTATGCTAAATCTATTACCTTCCTTTCCAATTTCAGTCCAATTATTTCTGTGAACATTGAGTGTACCACTCTTAGACAGTAATTTCATATATTGGAATTCTTTTTGGCCTTCGAAAAATTGTACATTTGTTTTAAACTAATTTTGTTAAAGAATTATCACATCGAATATTATATAGATTTAAGATATGCATCACTGTAAATCAATATCTATATAAAATACAATAATTTACCAACATCTGTCAAGTTCTTCCCTCATGGGAAGGCATGACTGATGCCTTTTTTTCACTCCATAAACCTTTCCTTTTTATAATCACTTCTTTGATTTTATAGACTAAAAGTCTATCTTCATTTTGATTTATTTCATTTATTGGTCTCTATATAACTTAAATGAGTGAATTCATATGATGTCTGAAGTTTCTCCTTCTGGCTTATATATGTGCAATCCCCTCTATCTCCATTCATGCTTAAAAACATGATTTATCTTATTTTATAAGTAGGTAGTATTATATTGCGTTTAATTACCACATCTTCTTTATCCACTCATCTGTCTGTTGTACTAGGTTGGTTCTATTTCTTCACTATATTAAATAATGTTTCAGTGAACATAGGAACACATGTAACTCTTTCAACTACTGCTGTTGTGTTTTCAGGATAAATACCCCAAAGTAGGATAACTGGATAATATGGAATTTCTGTTCTCAAATTTCTGAATAATTTTCATATTGTTTTCAATAAAGGTTGCATCAATGTATACACCTAGCAAGAATATAAAAGTGTTCTGTTTTCTCTGAATCTTCATCAACACTTGTTTCCAGTCTTTGAATAATAGCTATTCTCACAGATAAAATTCTATACAATGAAATAAACTCCCATCAAATAAAAATCTTACAATCAAGAGGAGAAGATGTTTGCACATTATACAATAACAGGGGTTAAAATCCAAAATATATTAAGAATTCATAACACTTAGTATTAAAAAATCAAGCAATTTAATTAAAAAGTGGACAGAATATGTTAATAGACAATTCTTCAAAGAAGACACACAAATGGTTAACCGTACATAAAAAAATACACTTAATCATTTATTATTACGGAATTTCAAGAAAGCCAGTAGTGTAACCAGAATTATTGCCTCACATATTTGATAATAAGCTCTGTATAAAAACTTGAAATGTGTTTGTGAGGGTTTGGAAAATAAGAAACCCTTGTACATTGTTAATGGGAACATAATTTCCCGCAGTCACTTAACAAAATTGTATCAAGGTCCTAAAAATGTTAAAAATAGAACTACTATATGAGTCAGGAATCATACTTCTGGGTATTTATCTCAAGTTTTTGAGCACACTAATCCAAAAACCAAATAACTATTCTCTTAATAACACTATTTACAAAAGTCAAGAAACAAACAACTACGTTCCTATCTATCATCTATATACATATACATAATTGAAGAATGCTTGAAAAAGGTGAAATATTGTTATTCGCAACAACTTGGGTGGAAGGAGAAAAACAAACACTGCATAGTTTCATGAATACAAGGAATATAAAGTAATAGAACAGAAAAACAAAACAAAAACTGCCCTTAGACTCTCGAAAGCAGAATTGAGTTTACTGGAGGGAAAGGATATAGATGGTGGAAGCAAAAGGTAGTGGGGTTCCAACGGAAAGTGGTGAAACATGATTAGAAATTTGGTAGTGGCATGTTATATATTTGATGAAAAGTAAAACCTGACTATCTAAAACTAACATTGAATTGCAATTCAATGTGACCTCAACTTAGCAAAGAACAGAGTATTAAATGGACACTTCTCGAAAGAAAACATACAGATTGTCAACAAGCACATGAAAAAATGTTCCACTTCTTTTGCTGTCAGTGAAATGTCAATAAAAACAATAATGAGATATCACTTCAGAGAACATGAGAATGATTATTATCTGAAAGATTAGAAACAAATGTTGGACTTAAAGTTGAATTCCACTTTTTAAAAATAATTACTGGTGAAATTAAATTGACATTTTTCTATTTGTTTTCTATATATCTGAATATATTTTATGTATGATTATTTATATTTTTGCTAAATATATAGTATTTTAGGAAATTATTGAAAGTCTCTTTTGGTAACTTTATAATACATTTTGGTTATTTCTTGCTTTTTCTTTTCATTCCAATTTTATCTCCTTTAGTGATTTTTTAAAATTTCCATTGTTATATTTCTCAACTACAGAATTTGTTCATTTCAGTAGTTTTTGTAACTTGATTAAAGCTAGTGGAATATTATTCCTATAATTCTTGTGTCTGTAATTCTTTAGACATGGTTTCCTTTACTTCTTTGAACCGATTCTTATCGGTTGACTTTAACTCTGAAAATCATGTCCAATGTCTGGATTTTCACAGTGAAAGTTTTTATTGACTTCTCTCCATGTATGAGTAATACTTTGTGGTTGTGTATGTGTATGTGTGTATGTGTGTGTGTGTGCTTATGCACACACATTAATGTTTTATTGAAACCAAGATATTTAAAATACAATACAATGGCATGTTGCAATTCATATCTCAGTCTCTCCTGGGTTTTGTTCTTACTGTTGATATCTTATTTTTATTGTTCATGTGACTACTTGCTTGTGGTGTGTCTTTTTTGGGCCAGTTTTATAAAGTATATATTCTTTTGCATTCTGTGGTCACTAACATCTCTACTTGATTAGCTTCTTTGTGTTTTTTCTAATTTTCTGTCTTGGTGACGTCCTTGTGTGAATTGGTATCAGTGTAATAAAGACTTTATAGAAAGTGTTTGCAAGTATTTCTTATCTTTAACTTTTTAGAAAAGCTTGAGAAAAATAGGTATTAATTTTTCTCTGAACTTTTGGTAAAACTCACTAGGAAATTCATTTTGTACTAGGATTTTATTTTCTGGGAGATTTCTCATTATTTCTTCTTTTTCTTGCTTGTTATCCAGTTCAGGATTTTCAATATTCCTGATTGTCTTGTTAGTCTCGTGTTTTTAAAGACCTGTCCATGTATTCTAGGTTGTCCAATTTATTGACACGGAACTGTTTATAGTAGTCTCACTAAACTTTGTGTTTCTGACATACCCACAGTAAATTCTCCTCTTTTATTTCTGATTCTAGTTATAGTTTTCCATTTTTTCTCTTGTGAGCCTACCAAAGTTCTGTCAATTTTTTTTCAATTTTTCAAAGAATCAGCTTTCAGCATCATTGATCTTTTGAATTGTCATTCTAATTTTGTTTTCATTACTTTATGGTTGAATTTTTATTATTCCCTCCTTCTACTGACTTTTGACTTCAATTATTCTTCTTTTACTAGTTGATTTTAGATGTATGGTTAGATCGTTTATTCGCAATTTTTCTTATTTCTTGAGGTAAATTTGGACTGAAATAAAATTCCCTCATAGTAGTTTTTGCTGCATTCCAGAAGTTCTTGTAGCTCTCATCTTTTTACTGATTGTTTCCAAGTACTTTTTAACTTCTCCTTTGATTTACTTTGTTAACAAAAAGTTATTCAAAAGCATGTATTTTAGTTTCAAAATATTTAAAAATTTTCAGTTCTCTTTTTCTGGTTGATTTCTGGTTTTACGCCATTGTGATCAAAAAAGATGCTTGGTATGATTTCAATACTTATAAATTTGTTGAGACTTTTTTTTTCTTTTACTCAACATATGGTCTATCCTTTAGAATATTCCATGCATATGAGAAAAATGCGAATTTTGCTGCTATTGGATAAAGTTTTCATTATATTTCTATTAAACCCTTCTGTCCTAACTTTTGTTTTTATTGCAAGCTATTGTTTCCCTGTTAATTTTCTGCATCATTGATCTGTTCATTGTTCTAAGTAGGTATTAGTATCCTAATATTAGTGCATTATTTTCAATGTCTCTCCTTAGTTCAGTCAATAACTGATTTATGTATTTTGATGGGCTTCTATTCATTTTATATAACTTTTTTTTTTTGTTTTAAAACTGGTTTTGCGGTGATAGATTTCTTTAACTTTTGCTTGTCTGTAAATTTTTTTATGGTTCCTTCAATTCTAATTGATTATCTAGCATGATAGGCATCCTTGGTTGGATCTCCTCTTTCTCCAACAGTTTGACTATATCATACATTTTCTTCTGACCCACAAAGTTTCAGCTGAGCAATCGCCAACAATCTTACGGGGTTCATTTTTATGTACCCCATATTCTCTAGCTGCTTTTAAGATTCTTTTTCTTGTACTTTTGACATTTTAATGATAATATGTCTCTGTGTAGGTCCTTTGAGTTATTTAGTTCAAAACTTTTGAGATTCCTGGTTCGGGAAATCTGCTTCCTTCTCAATAGAGAGATTTTCAGCAATCATTTCCTTAAGTATTGCTTCTGTCTTTCTCTTCTCATTCAGAGACCCCTATAATATAGATGATGCTCCTCTTGATATTATACCATAAATCTTCTATGCAATCTTTATTTGTTTTGAGACTTTTATTTATTTTTCTTTTACTGGTACATCTGAATGCATTCCTCTGTCCTATCTTCTAGCTATTGATTCTATCGGAGTGTTTTTCTGGCTTACTTTTGAGGACATATGTTATATATTTTAACTGAATCATAATGTTCTTTAGCTCCACTTCTCTATCTCTTCTCCTTCTGGGACCCCTATGATGTGAATGTTGTTCCTCTTGATGTTATCCCATAGATCTTTTATGCTATCTTTCTTTTTTCTATCTTTCTTCCTCTCTCTTTTTTGAGTAGGAAGAAGCATTTAATTTTATTAGGTTATCATCTTTGATTTTCTTGCCAATCCTAGGATGCAAACCTGGGACTTTGGGATTATGTGGTCTCTACACAACCCCTATTTTATCCAGGTGTACCATATCCATATCTTCATTTCTTTTATTTATTTATTTATTTATTTATTTTTACTTTTTAATGAGTTTATTCCACTGCTGTATCTTTTAGCATATAGATTCTAACAGTCTGCTCCTGAGTCCCTCTATTGTGTTCCTTAACTCAGCTATTGCGTTCTTTAGCTCTATGAATTCTGTTTGAAGCTATCTTGAATTATCTCGGTCTTTGTTATAGTTTTCTTTTGGTCCTTCATTGTTTTCCTGATTTTGGTGAACATCATTAAATTAGTTGCTTTAAAGTCTTCATCTGTAGTTTATTTAATCCTGTTGCATTTAGATTTCCTTTTCTCCTGGACTTTCATTTTTGTCCATAATTTTACATATATTTCTCTGTTTCTTTGATCTGTTTGGCATTCTGTATTTATTTCTATAATATAGAAATATATCTGATATAAAGGTCTTGTTAAATTTCAAGTTGCATATTATAGACCTGGGTGTTGTTATGGAATAATGGACTTTCTTTTGTTTTGTGATCCTAACAACTTACAAATTTTTCGAAGCTATAGTGTGAGTTCTTTCTTGAGAGTGAGCCTAAAGAAATGAAATTGAAGTAGAAAATGCAGAAGTTGTTTCCAGTGGTGCAGACATGAACAATAAGCCCCCAAGAGACAGTCTCAAGTGCTGCAAGTCCAGTCTACATTCAGGCCACAGTTCCTACAGAGCCCACAGAAGAGAGAGATCAGGGAACTTCTCTTAGCAGCGCATTAAGTTGTAAAATTCCTCAGTCTTCTAGATTGTGGCAATTTCAACATAGGCTATAAAGAAACCCTGGGCCCTTGTAATGGAGTTTCAAGAATTTTCAGGCATATAGTAAGCTATTGCCCCTGGTTGGTAGTTGCTGCTATTTTGTTGGAATCCTTTCAATTTTTACCCCGTGAGATGGATAGAGTGGAATGATCCTTGCTTGAAATTATCAGCACAGTTTCTGTCAATTTACATTCCTGTCTCTTATGAAAAAGGAACTCTCAGCACGGACAGCTCAGCATGTGTCTTAATGGCAGTGAGGGTAAGCATTTCATACTGGGCCTTTCCTGGATTGATGGGCTCTATTTGACATGTCTCTGCTTACAAAGAGCTTTCCCTCTTTCTACCTCATGCCGAGGTTTTTGGTTCAGTTACTAGAAGTCTGTTCTCAGATATGGTGACAATCACTGAAAGAGAAATCTTCAACTCTGGAAGAGCAGTATCAGTGATCTTTTCTTGCAGCTCATGTGTCTTCTGATGCCCATAGTATGATGCTAAGACAGATCAGTTTCTCTTACTGTTGATCTTGGTGTATTTTTTCTCTTTATGGAGTTGCTGGTCCCTGATCATTTCAAAGATTGTATTTTCTAAATAAGGTATATTTTAGATATAGCTTTTGGGAGGAATTGAGCTTGAAATCTGAATAGTCCGTCATCTTGGAATCAGAACCTCTTCATTATTAGTGCTCAGAAAGAGACCTCCTTAAATGCTTTGAATCAATAACTCTCTCAATCTTAAAATATGATCTCTATGTCTGTATTGATATTCTGTTCAGTATTGTGGTAGGCAGTTTACAATCTGTTTTAGGTTTCACTTTCTGTTTGTCAGAACTCAAGATCATACATAACTGAGAGATGGTCTAGTTTTATTTTTTTAAACAGGCACAACCATTGCACATGAGCATTATCTTCTGGTTTTTGAGATGTTACAATTTTCAAAGTTCCCTATTGATCACATTCTCCATTTTTTATTTTTAAGGATTTGATTATCTCTTTTTCATCTTAATTGTTATGCTCACCTCAGACAGCAGAGAATTTAAACAATTGTCACTGACTGTTTTAAAAACTCATAGTAAGTGTCGTTTGCCATAACAGTCTCTGAATTAGATTAAATGAGAATAAAGTCTGAGAATTAAATTTTTGGGGGAAACATTCAGGCAGGTCAATATTTGCATTTTCTGGAATGGAATTTTATGTGAATTTCTTAACACATTCTGCCCTCCCTGTGTTTGCTAAGCTGTTGATTTATCATAGTTAATGTTAGCCTGCCTCTTGTTTTGCAAGCCTATTTTGCAACAGAGGCAAAGGAATGGGTCTAGGGCATGTTATAAAGCTTTAAACCTCACTTTTCTTTCTAAGATTCAGCCTTTTCCTTTATCATAGAATCTCTTCAGATTGCTTCAAAACTTTAGTTAACTTCCAGAGTTCTGAAAGCATTATTTATGCCAATTTTATCACATTCTTATGACTTTAATGGTGAAGCAGCATTTCACAAGTATAACTATGCCATTCTTGAAATGAGTCTCCAAATAGATTTTCAGTCTATATATAATGTTCATTTCAATATTCTCAGTACACATGTTGTTAAGGAAATAATTAGCTAATGAGTGCTGAATTCAAATAAAATATATCACAGTATTCTGGATTAAAAATTCAAGGGTGATTTTAATGTGGCTGAGAATCTAAAGAGAATCTCTGATTTTTCTCTCATATTGGGAAAATATATAATACAAAACGTGAAAACAATATGAGCAGTCTGGTATTTAGATTTAACCTTAATTTGGTTTTACATCTGGAACTCGCATAAACATTTATTTACAGTTTGCATTTTTTTAACAACAAAAAATTTCCTCTATGGTGAACAATTATTGTAGCTCAGTTCTACAATTCAATATTGAGGATTAAATATTTTATGTATATAATTATGAATTTACAGTATTTCTGGAAGCTCCTGTTTAAATAAGTTTGCCTCTAACCATTAAATTGCATCCTGAAAAAAAAGAGCTTATATAGTCCCATTAATAGTAAAATGATACAGTGCATCATAACAAAGATGTGCTTCTATACATCTGTCACATTAAAATATTGTTTTCTTATATAACATAAAGAGGAAAAAAATTCCTATTTGTTTTACAAAGGAAGGTAGATAATTTGCTCTCTAGAAGTATGTAATCTTATAAGGTCAAATATAATATATTGAAACTAATTATCACTAATACTATTTACAAAACATTTACTTAAAATCTCTAGGCGATCCTCTTTTTAACTTTCAGTGTTTTATTTCATTTTTGGACCAGCATCAGTCACTTGAATTATTTATATATTTACTGTTCTACATCTTTATTTATTCATTTCATACCTATGAAGTATCAGCTGTATTTGTCTTAAGGGAAGGGACTATATCATATTCATTTTTTATTTACATAATCTATCACATTGGCTATGTAGGAAAACATGTAAAAATAAAAAAAATAATAGAATGCATTATCATTGTATTTTACAAGTATCTTGAGGTAATAAAGTGATTGTTCTATATATGAGTTCAATGTTTGTTCTTATTTGAATTTCAAATATGGAATTTTTATAATTCAGTATAATTATATAAATAATGTACATATAATTGCAAGTTACAACATGATTTAATATGTTTATTCCTAGGATGGGGAAAAGATCAGACACCATTTCATAGAATTGGTAGAACCTGACCTTACTCAGAAATTATTTTTGAAATAATGAATTTAATGACCATCACTTTATAATATCTGCATGTTCATTGCAGCATTATAAACAATATCCAGTATACAGAAATAACCTAAAAGTCTACCAGTGTAGACTGTTAATGGATTTAAAAAAGTGTGATACATATACATATACACTAGAATATGAGTCAGTTTGAAGAAAGAAATAACTTAATTGTGATAGACAAAACTTGTTCATCTCTACACATAAGAGGATTCAGTCACATCTCACATATCAATTTAATGATTTCTTTTGGAATAAATTGAAAGCATGATTTGATTTTGTTTAATGAGTGAGAACTGTTTTAACTTGCTATTAGGAATTCAGAGGAGTATTTGTAACTGAATCAGCATATAATAAATGGTGGTTCCACTTCATTGTGATTCCTTCATGTATTTTATTTTTGCTTACAGATGTCATGTCTCTTACCATGATGTTCAAAGAACAATGGAGTCCATATTTTATATTTGCTTTCTTTTGAATGTGATTCTTTACCAAAAATCCCAGACTACCAATATATCTATCCCCATGATTAGCATATCTTCTAATTTGTTTAGGCCTAATTTCTGAACTAGTCTATGCTAAAGGGGTGATATTGCTCTTAAATTCTTCAAACTACTCCAGGATATTAGTCTCCCTATAAAGGTTAAAGGATGCAAGTGTTCAAATTTGGGCATTATAAAAGAAAAATTGTGTTTGATTAAGTAAATGAGGTCAAAATGCATCCTAGGTAGGATTTTTTTGTTGTTGTTATCAACTTAAAATATAATTTTATTAAAAAGATTCTCTCAGAGAAAACAAAGCTTTATAAATTGGAAATCAAATCAGAAAAATAGATTTAAAGAAAATGTGTCATCCAATATTTTCATTTAGAGAAGACGTTAATAATCACTAGTACTCTGAGCTTTCTTATAGTATTATAGATTCAGTCCATTTTTTAAAAAAACATTACAAATCTTATTTGCCAAAAATGATCTATCCCACTAGTGTTGAAATGTTCTCAGTAATTCAATTATTTTCTTTTGATAACTGGTGTGTTGACTTTTCTTATCTCACTTGCTAAGCTTCCTACCTGTTAGTAAATTAGTTTTTTTCTTTATTAATCATACTGGTTTCTGAAATTAAATATTTAGAAATTTTATACTAAATGACAGGTGGCTAAAAGTCTACTATGTCTACTAAGAATCTATGTCAACAAAGTCCAAACCAAATTATAGAAGCTGCTCCTATTTCAGACAAGATAAATCAGAAGCAATCTTGCATCATAGGATAATTTATTATGAATATTGTCATTGTCACAAAGTCAAAGAAGGCATATGCAGTGATTCTTATCACATAAACCTTTAATTTACCTACACATTCTCTGTGGGAGGTAGCAAATTATTTTGACAAATGATGGAATATTAAATGGTATCTTCAATCTTAGTCAGTGCTGAATATGTGTTGTCTTTACTGTCACTGATCAATATAACCTTGATTCTTGGATTATGCTATCAATCTGGGAAATAACTTACTATAATGCATTCAAAAAGAGGGATAAAAGTATTCCTATTCACCTAGGAGCCTACCCCACCTCAGGAGGGGTAGCAGCAGTACAGATTAACTTTTGCCCCAAGATGATTCTAATTCTTCTCAGTTTCATTACAATCCACAGAAGCCTTTTTCTCTTGTTTTATGCTTTATTGCTATTTGTGAATCATCCTAATATGATCTGATTATCAAGAATAAGCAAGTAATTTGAAACTTGTAGCATGATGCATGTGTGAAGAGACTACAAGATAAACTCTATAAGATTCAGAGTTGCCGTGTGCTGGTGGTTTAGGTATTAAGTCAGTGACTGGTGTAGGCCGTACAAAGCCCAGGATCTGAAAGAACTACCAAAATAATAAAGTAAATAAAAATGCTTCTTCTGTCTTCCCTCCTCTCTCCGTGGCTGCCTGCCTCCCTTTCTCTTAACAACAACAAAAATATAAACCTTCTACAACTATGGTGCAAGGGTCTGAGGTATTTTAGGACATCTTTTTTGTAAGAAAAGGATATTGAAAATTTCATTCTCTAACATTTAGAAAAATAAAGTGGGTTATAGGAACTTCTCTGTTTCTGAGGCAGCAAACAATGTATTTGCAAATACTGCTGTTCATTTACTGAACAATTTAAAACGCTGTTAGTTTTGAGTGGGGACCTGAACACCGAGCACTCCGCAGTAAGTATACGTTGAGTTCACATTCTCCTGCTACCTGGGCAGCACTTTTTGCCAGTATCGCCTCTGAACACACACCTGCATTCCTTAACCTCTAAACTCCCTCAGTAATATTTCTTGAAATAAATAACCAGCCATAACAGGCACATAAAGAATTTTCTCCAAATATGGATTTACTAATTTTTTGTTTTCTATTTTTTTACTTTATAGTATTAGTATTTTTAGCATTCTGCATTATTTGTGTTTAGTTGCTTTTGTTTTTCCTATTTATAAGATGGCTAGTAAATGCATTGTTTTCTAGGCTTTTTTCTTCCTAATATATGCACTAATAACTATTGATTTTTCTCTAATTACAACTATGTGGCAAAATATATGCTAATTTACATTTCCACAGTTAAAATATTTTCTAATTTTCATTATGATTATAAATATAAAGTTTAATTTCAAAATCTTTGGCAAATTACTGTTTTTTTAAATTATTGGTTTCTAGCTTAATTTCACTTTGATTATATTACACATTTTACATAACTTCATTGCCTAGAAAGTTTTTAGAGACATGATTTAAAGCCTAGCACATGCACTCTCTTAGAGAATAATCTATATAAACTTGAAATTAATATTTATTGTATTATTAGTTATTCTATACATGTCAATTAGATAAAGTTTTTTTAATAGGTTTGTTAATCATGGGCAGAACTTCTATATTATAAAGTCTCTTGTTTCGGTCTACTTATTCTGTCAGTTAGTAAAAGAAATTTGCTAACTCACCCATGCATATTATAAATTTGTGTATTTCTCCTTTTAGTTCTGTCAATTTTTGCTTTATATAGTTTGAAATCATTTAATTTGGGTACATACTCACTTTAAGATTTTTATTATTTTCTAGTGGATTAAGTCCTTTGTTATTTTGAAATTTATCACTTTTTCCATAATGCTCTTTGCATTAATATCTACTTTTCCTGCTATTATTATAGAAAAGTCAGAGTTTCACATTATGTGTCTGTTGCATAACTTTGAATATATATTTTTTTCTTTTTTTGCCACCCTTACTATAAACTTTCTGTGTCTTTAAATTGAAATGGTGCACCCGTAGTAGTAAATGATTTGCTATTTGTGTTTGTTTGAATTTTTAGAGTTCAGATCTATAAATCTTAATATTTACTTCATTTATATGCAAAATAATTATTATAGTTGGATTTATCTGTCATAATACTACTTGGCTTCCATTGAGCTTATGCTAATTTTTTTTTCTTTTGGTTAAATATAATGATATAAAAATATTCTGTTTTTCTCCATTAGTTTTTAAATATAAATCTTTTTAATACTATTTTATTAGAGGCATGCATTCTTGATTTATTAGTCCTCCCAAATATTCTTACTGACCAGAGTCTTCAGAATCTCCCAACAATTCTAGGATCTTAAAATACAAACTTTCCTCATAACTGTTTTAATATTGCTTTTATACATTTTAATTTTATGCATATTTTATGACCTTTAAACTTTAATGACTTGTTTACACCTTTTTGAAATTTTTACACATTTCTATTTCTCTTCTCCGTTATTCTTCACCCCTTGCCAAATTTCTGTGTTTCTTGTGTATGGTTCTTTCTAAGAATTGTTTTTGTTTTTTTTCTTTTTAAGAATAATCTGCTGGTGTAATTGCCACTTTTTGTTTTTTTGTAATACTTTTATTTTGCATGACTTTTGAAGTTAACTGGTGTTTATTTCTAGATTGTATTTGACTTTGCCAGAGATGTTAATTATAAACACTGAATGAAATCTGTTAAGAAAAAAATTGAAAATACTAAAGTTATCAAAATTATATAGAAATAAGAACAGCAGCAGAAAAATAAAAAGCATTAAAAAGCCAATCATTAAAAGCTAACAGCTTGATGATATATGAACTTAGATATAGTAATTTTATATTCATATTTAAGTCATTAACATAGCCTGCAATATTTAGATTTCTTGATGAGCAAAGCAACTCAAAATGAAGTACAAAATACAGTCTTTCTGTCTTGAGAAGTTAGAGAACAGAGCTTGGCCCTTCCAGACCAATGGCAACATAAGAGAACATATCACTTAAAAAGAGAACCAGAGTTGGGAAATAAATTTTGTATTTCAAAATTGTTTTTGAAATTCAGGCAAGTGCTTGAATAACTCCAGAATTTCACTTTTGTAAGGGAAATTCTAAGGACCTTCAATTAAGGAACTTACAGGAGGTTGAGGCAACTGAGCAGAGATTTTAGTTGCTGTCCACAGAGGTGAGATAGTGTTTAGATATATTCCTAGCTAAGTTAAATCCTTGATACAACAAAATTGTTATCTAGCTAATAACATGAGTAAAAAATTACTCATAAAAATTACTCTCCATGAGTAGGAACAGCAATGTATGACCCAAAGTCAAAAGAAAAAGAAATCAGTAGAGACAACCTTGAGATAACTTAGCATTAGGATCATCAAGTAAGGACTTTTAAAGTGCTTATAATTATGTTCTTAGGCTTACTGTACAATATGGTTATTATTATTAAAAACATATGCAGTCTAAGTAAAGATATGGCAACTAATGGGAAAAAAATTTAGATTTCAAATGTACAAAAGTTGAAAAGAAACAAATTTCAGTGGTGAAATTTAATAACTAGATTTCATATGAAATGGCCAATGAAGTGTTGAATTATTTAATAATTCAACACATAAATACAATCATGTGTTATTCAACTACATATTGATCAACAACAGATCACATATACAACAATTGTCCTAATAGGGTGTACCATATAGCCTAGGACTGTAAAAATCTATACAAAGTAGGTTTTTGTAATTACATTCTCTGATGTTCTCACAGCAACAAAATCACATAACGACATGTTTATAAGAATGTGCCCCCGTTGTTATTCAATGCCTGTGTGTATTAATGATTTTTTAATTGAATAAAAAATATTATTATTCTTACAAATATCAAGGAGTAACTGAAATTCTAAAAGTAGAAAAATAATTTTTAATGACATAGTAACAAAATTTTCCCAAGTATGGTTATAAATATTAATGCACAGATTAAAAAAGCTCAAAACTTCCAAGTAAGAGAAATACAAAGAAAACAATACCTAATCAAATGGTAATCAAATTACTGAAAACTAAAGAAGAAAATATTGATAGCTGCGTAGAAAATTGATAACAATATAAAACTGAAGTTGATTTTCAGTTAGAAGTAATGAAAGCCATGCAACAGTGGTCAAGCAGTTAAAGAACTGAAAAAAAACTTTCAAAGCAGAGACTAATGTACAACAAACATATTGTTCAAAAATCCAGGTGAAATAAAAAAATCCTTTAGTGAATCAAAAGCTAAGAAAAAATGTTCGTAGAACTACACTGCTAAATGTAAATGTCATCAGGCTAAATTGAATACTAATGTAGTATAGTTGGTAAGTGAAATGATACTTTTTCAAGGTTCTGCATTTCATTTGATATAGTTTAATGCCAATCTTAAATAAAATTTGTTATTTTAAAGTGCATATGTTAATCATGACAGAAACCAGCTATTGTAAAATACAATAGAGAAAATAAATGTAATATCAAGCCAATTTTTTTACCCCAAGGCAGGAATTAAAGCTAGTAGGCAGGTAGGAAGAGAGAGGATTAAGAAGCATTTTCTTTTATTTCATTTTCAGGTGTTCACACAGTTTGTTTTCTCTCAAAACATGAACTCCATCCCAGGGGTATGTGGCCTGCATCCTTTGGAAGCAAGCGAACTAACTGCTGTTCTACCAGTTCATTTTTTTGAAGTAACATTTATTTACAATATTGCATAAATTTCAGGTATAAAATGTTATACTTCAACATCTATATATACTGCAGTATAATCAACATCAAAAGTCTATTTTTTATTCAGTACCATACCCTTGAGAACTTTTAGTGTTTTTCCCAATCCCTCACCCCTCTTTTCCTCTGATAACCACCATTTTGTTGTCATAAGTTTTTGTCTTATTTTTCTCATATTTTTCTTGTTATTTATATTCTACATATCAGTCAAAACATATAGCATTGATCTTTCAGGGTCTGTATTATTTCACTTAACATATTTCCCTCAAGATTCATCTGTGTTGTTGTAAGCAAAAATATTATACTATTTATTACTCTTTTAAATAGTTGAGTGGTAGTCCATTGTGTATATATGCCACATCTCCTTTATTCATTCATCTGTGAATGGGGACTTGAATTCTTTCTGTTATCTCAGATATTGTAAATAATACTATACAATATGCTACTGAACAGCTTATCAACAAAGAAGTTATAGGAGAAATTAAAAAAAGAAATACCTGTAGACATGTAAAAATAGACACATTACTTATCAGAACCTTTCAGTTGCAACACAGGCAGTAGTAAAAGGGAGTTTGATAGCATTCAGATCTATTTCAGGGATCCAAAAAATCAATAATATAATCTAAACTTATACCCAAATAAATTCGGGATAAAATTAAGTCAAAAGGTGGTAGAGGAAAAGTAATAATAAAGATGGAGGCAAAACATAATAAGTTTAAAAAGACGACTCTAAAAATTAAGGAAACAAAGAACTAGTTCTTTGAAAAGAAACAAAACAGACAAACATTAGTTAAGCTTACAAAGAAGAAAAGAGAAATCTAAAACATTGTCAGAAATGAGAAAGAAGAGTTTGCAAGAGACATGACTGAAATATGAAAGATCATAAGATAGTTTATGGAGAGTTACATGGCAACAAATTGGGCAATCTATAGAAGAAATAGAAAATTTCTTAGGAACATACATTCTAATACTGAATTACTATAAAATAGAAAATTTGACCAGACTCCTCATGAGTAAGGAAAGTGAAATAGTAATCAAAAGAATCTCCAATTAACCAAATTAAATAAAAACAGAATTTTAGTATTTAAGACCAAATTAGGAGTTACCAGGAGGAAAGAGAAAAGAGGATAGGAAAATCAAGTGAAAGGGATCAATTGTATGGTCAAGAATACAATTGGAATGTCAGTGGTGAATTTATGCAGCATATACAATTCTTGATACATAATGATTCATAACTCAAATCTATCTGTTAGAATGCAACATTCCTTTGATAAATAAAAAAAATGTGAGCATTGTGAACTAAAATGAATTATATATGCAAAATACACACAAGATTTCAAAGACAGTAAAGAAAAGGAAAACATATCAATAATTTTTATATTGAGTACATATTGAAATAAATACTTTGATCTATTACTTAAATAAAATACATTATCAAAATTAAAAGTCTCTCAGAAACCAGAAACTGAGGATCAAATGACTTCACTAGTGTATTTTACTAAACATTTAAAGAAGAAATAATACCAAACTCTACAAAAAATCATAAAGGAGGAAAACCTTCCAAACACATTTTATGAAGCTAAATTACCCTAATTCCAAAACAAGGAAAGGACACCACAGAAAAACAAGAAAACTATTGACCAATAACTCTGATGAACATATATATATATAGAAATCTTCAACAAAATATTGGAAACAAATCAAGGATGTTCACTCTCATCATTATTATTAACATAGTGTTAAAAGTCATGACCAGTACTTAAATAAGAAAAGGAAATGAGAAGATTCAATTTGGAAACTAAGAAGTGAAACTATCACAATCTGCAAATAACATAATAATATACATAGAAAATCCCAATTATTCCAATGAAAACTATAGAAATAATAAATAAACACAACAAAGTGACTCTATACTTTTAATATACAAAACATTTTATTGAATTTCTATATACAAATAATGAAGTAGTAAAAAGGAAATTAGGAAAGCAATGACATTTGCAATCACATCAAAAATAATTAAATAACTGAATAAATTTAACTAGAGAGGTGAAAGAGCTATACCCTGAAAATTATTTATATTGTTGAATGAACTAAAAGAGAACACAGATATTATTGGAAAAATATATGTATGTTTATGTGTTAGAAGAATTAAATTAAAATGTCTATAACATAAAGATTAATGAAATCTTCATAAACATTTCAATAGCATTCTTCACAGAAATAGAATTAAAAAAATCAAGAATTTACTTGAAACTGCAAAAGATACAAATAGCAGAAACAAATCTGAGGTAAAAGAACAAACATGGAGCTAACATGCTCCACAACATAACACTGTAATTCAAATCAATAGTAATAAAAAAATGATGGTATTGGAAAAAAAGAAGACATTATGATCAATGGAACAGATGAGAGGCTAGAAATTAGCCCAAACGTAAGTGGACAATTTATTTACAGCAAAAGAGTCAAGTGTATACAATGGAGTTGGGAAAACTATATAGCCATCCACAACAGAATGAAACTAGACCATCATCAACACTATACACAAAAGTAAATTCAAAATGGATTAAAGATGTGACTGTATGACCTGAAAACATAAAATATATAGAAGAAAATATAAATGAAATGCTCTTTGATGTATCCTTAGAGATATCTTTGGAGATTCAACTTTAATGTCAAGGGACATAAAATTAAAAATAAATAAGTTAAAAAGATTTTGTACATCACAAAATCATCAGAATGAAGTGGTAGTCTACTGTGTGGAAGAATACATTTAGCAATCATATATCTCTCAAGGGATCAAACCAAAATACCTAAAGAAATCACAATTAACAAGAAAAACAAACCATCAATTAAACTTGGCACAACCTGGTGACCAAGTGGTTTAAACCACCTTAGTCCACATGCATCCCAAGGTCCCTGGTTTGAGGACATGGATCTGAGAAACAACCAATGTTGATCAACTTCTTCCTCTCTTCTACCTGACTGCCTACTTGACTTCATTCCTGCCTGTACCTTTCCTTTGAAAAAAGCAAAAACACAACAAAAAAAAACCACTACGAACTTGATCATAAAATGGATAGAGGATCTGACCAGACACTCTTCCAAAGAAGATGTATGAATGACCAACAGTCATATGAAAGATGTTTGTCATCTCTAACTACTTGGGAAATGAAACTCAAAACAATGAGATAACACCTCACAGCTGTGAGAAGGCCTCACATTAAAATGACAAGAAACCATGTTGGAGAGAATGTGGAGAGAAGACAAATTGGTGCAGTTGTTTTGGAAAACAGTATGAAGACTTCTCAGCTAATTGAAAACAGAAATTCTACATAATCCATTCATCCTACCTCTGTGTATTTACTAAAAAATTATTAAATTACTATTTTAAAGATGTATATACAACCCCACACTCATTTCTTTTTTTTTTTTCAATAGCTAAAATGGAAATACCTCATAAGACTGATCACAAAGTAGAGAAAACAAAATTACCAAATTCAGAAAAAGAGAAGAGGTTGAGCACTGTTATTTCTTATGTTTTAATAATGTGCATTACAAATTTGTTAATGTCTGTTTAGTGTTTCCTTCTTGTTGTTATTTTTTATTATTTGATATAATTTTCTAAAAGTATTTCTTTGCTGCAGTAAGCAAGCACAAGTAGGGCAGTTTGAGAGAGACAATTAAAAAAAATCCTTGGGAAGATCTGAAGAGAGTAACACAATAGAAAGACTAAAGTTTATTTTTTTTTATCAGGAAATGATTGTAATTATTTGTTATAAAACACAAATTAAAAAAAATGTGACCTATTTGGTGTCTGTTTATAAATTTATATATATATGTTTTTTCAAGTAAGAATATATACATGCAAGTAATAAAACATTAAACCAAAAATAGTGAGTTAATGTTATTAACATAGCAAGGAGTCCAGAGGTAGGCATTCAGTGCTTTTAAATTGAGTCGCATATATTATCATGATCTCAGGTTCTTTTAAAATGTCTACTCTATCCATGCTCAGTATCTTGACATTGCAACTTCATTATAGGATGTCTCCTATACTTTCAAACGTTGGATTCAAGTTTCAATCAGGAAAGATGAGAGATGATGAAAGGACTCTTTATTGAAGCTCTGTGTTTTATTCGGCAAGCACAGTTATCTCTGAAAAAACTTCCTTACATATCCCATTAATCAAAATTAGTTTATATGCCCAACATTTAAAAGTCATTGATCAATAAGAATGAGATTATATTTCTAGTTTAGGCAAGAAATTATACATTTCCCAGAACTACATTTCATTTCAGGAAAAAAGAGGATATGGGTGAATATATTTTGGTTAAACAAAGGGCAAATTCTATAAAATAGATAACGATAGAAAGCAGTTCTTTTCACTCTGTTTTCTGAAAAAATCCAGAGATTTCACTGAGCAGTGTTCAGAAAGAGAAGAGGGAATCCCAGCACTTACTACTATAGTTTCCTGTAATAAAAGCTCAGAATTTAGAATTGATATTCTAAAGGCACTTTAGAAAACAACTGCAACAAAAGCAGACAAACGGATTTCTTTCCATGAAAGAAACTAAATTCCTATCTGAATTTATGGCCGCTTAGGGTTTTTTTCATAAATAGCTTAATTTGGACTGGATTATTTAGAAGCAGAGCCTGCAACAGCAGTTTGCATGTACACAATTTATTGTAGGAATGGTGTTGGTAAAGATATTGTGAGGGATTGGGGAAAGGGCAAAGAACTGGGTCAGTAAGAAAGTGGTTTCAGATGGAGTTTTTCTTCTGCTGACTCTCATGGGAAAGTGAAACATAAATTGTACCTTAATATTGCTCTAATTTGAAGCAATAAAACCAGCCTTATCATTCTGTGGGGTTGTCTTGGTGTGTGGGGATAGTATACCATTTTATATGAAAGAACACCCATTTGACCAAGGGCAATTATACAGGAAAGTGAACAAGTATGTGTTTTTAGTATCCAAAATCCATTTTGGTCAGATTGTGTGTACACAGGCTTCATAAAGAAGACTTCCAAGCAGCATTAACAGTGTCCACTGCAGGCACCCACTCATACCTATGTGCTCTACGTGCTTTCCAAAATAGATTCATTGCATACAGGTACAATTCTCTAGGATTTCTGTCAAAAAAAAAAGTTGTAAGTGAAAGTCAATATCGTGAATTATAATTTTTGGTACTGTAGTTGGTTCCATGACTATAAGGGTACTCATCTACCTCCTTTGTTGTCTTTTAAACATTGACACCCCACTGGTTAGCACTTGGCTCATCTAAGTGACTTGCCTGATATGTGATTCAAACCTTCATCTCTGAAAGATCTGAGTTGTTTGCATTTAAAGAGCAAAATATGGGTGAAAAAAAAAAGAGTAATATAATCTTAGTGCCAAATCTATTCTGCACTGTCCTCAGTATATAGCAGAACAGTCCTATTTCTTTTATGATGGCCAAGATCAATGATCCCTTCTAAAAAGTTCATCCTTTTATTTGCCTGCTACTCAGCAGACACATAAAGCTTGAATTGTCTAGTCAATAGCTATAGCCTTAAGTTTACTGAAACAGTGACTGTTCCCTCTGATGGAAGCATTCCTTTTTCTGAGAACAAGAATTTCTAAACACGTAAAATCTGAAGTTGTGGTATAATAAGAGATTTCCTGAGTGGGTCACTAAGAAAGACATTGATCCACTCTGATGCTATATTTTTTGCACTACTTCTATATTACTAACATCATGCATTTTGCTTATTGATGACAGACTATTGCAGAGTTGCCACTGGTTTAAAGTATAGATTTGTCCTGAAGCATAATGCCCTAAACTCGTTGGCTATTACCTGAAAGATAGGCATATACATTCTTCTGAAAGACTTTTCTTTATCAGGCTGACAACTGAAGGATAGCAGTATGAGGTAGGAATAGTGAAAGGTCTGACACAATAAAATACATAATCCTATGGAATTAGATCACACAACTTTTGAGACTTCTGTTCGTACTGTGTGAGGCACTGTGAGCAAGAAAGGCAAATACATACCTGAAATGCAAATCACACTTCATCAAGATAAAATTCCCTTCTGTGATCAGAGATCCATGGAAATAACCTGCCATGATGTAGACAGTGGTCTCCTCAAGGAAGGCGCTGTAATATGGTTCAGTGTTGGTCTCTATTGTTTGCAGTTCTGATATTTAGCAGCAGCAGTAACTGTTTGTATGTACATAGATAACTCTGTCACCAAAGTTCTTAGTGCATGATTTTATAACCACTGGGGTAACCAAGAAGAGAGGCTGTTTTACAGCAGTGACCAAGAAATTCTACCCACTGTTTTTTGTTTTTCTTTTGGTTTTCCTTTGGCAGTGAATGCTCTCTGATGGATATTAATGTATAATACAAATATCCTCTCACTTGATACCAAAAGATCAGTCAGCTAATCCATTTTATACTGTTTGTGAATCTGTGTATGTAGTTAAAACAGACAATATCTCTTTCCATACCAATTGTATCATAAGAAAAATTCCTATAAACAATATTGATTGGTTTTTCTCACCACTGTCTTTTAAGGTCACCCTTAGTTAAGCTGTAGAAAAGGTGCAGTCATTTATTTTTAGCTTAGATTCCCAAATTCAATGAAAGCTTTTTATATAAGCAGGTCATAGAAAACCCATACAGGTTTATAGATGTAAAATGGGGAAGGGTATGGTTGCAGAGTGAGTTGGAGGTCTTGGTCACCTGTCTGTGAATCTTATACGTGCCCTCTACACTGGTTTGATCCCATTGAAAATGTTCTACTTCCATTTTATAGTGGTTTGCTGCTGAAATCACATCATCATATTTCTTGTTGGATACTACAGTACCTAGATCTTGATGGATAATTCCATTTACACGTTTTATATAACATAGCCACTAGCTCAATATTTATTTGGGCTCAGCAGGTTTAAAGAAACTGCCTTTAAAAATAAATGTTCTATTTTATTTTATTTTTTAAATTTATTTTATTGTAATAAGTATTCTACATATTAAAGTGAAGTCCTATGTATAGGTTCCCTTTTTCTTAGATATATTTCAACACAACATGCCCTCCACCAAGTGACCAAATGTTCTTCCCCATAGTCTAGTGGGCTCCACCACTATTTGCCCCCATCTGCTCCATTCCCTTTTGGTAGCTTGAGTTCTTTTGCAAATGTTTCAGGGTTGGTTATGTTTCATCTGTTCATTTGTTTTGTCAATTCACATTCCACCTACGAGTGAGGGCATCTGGTATCTATCTTTCTTCTTTTGACTTGTTTCACTTAGCAAAATACCCCCTCTAGTTTCAACCATGTTGATTCAAATGACAGGGTTTCATCTCTTCTGAGGGCTGTGTAGTATTCCATTGCATATATGTACCACCTCTTCTTTACCATTCATCCAACGTTCGGCACTTAGATAATTTCCAGTTCTTAACTACTGTGAATAGGGCCACAAAAAAAATGAGGATCCTGAATCTAGCAGAAGGTTGGGTTATGTTTTTGTTTAATCCACTCAGCCACTCTTTGTCATTTGTCTAGTGAATTCAGTTCACTAACATTTAGGGTGATTATTGATATATAGCTTCTTAATGTCATTTTATAACTTGTCTTTTGTATGTTGCTCCAGATGATGACTTTGTTTTCTTTCTCTTTTTAGGTCGGATGGGTGTAGTTATGTTTTGTTTGGTTTTGCCTTTTGTTTTCTTTTATGCTTTCTCACGGGGGATGTATTTTGAGGTTACCCTAATGTTAGCAGTCACGGTTCTATGTTTACTACCTAATTTTATTTGAAAACATGTTAGTCTTCCACTCATTCTAATTATTCATATTTTTGTTCTCTTGTCTTCCTCCCCAATTTTAATATTGTGTCATACTGTTTTTCTGTGTGATTGCTTTATATTTTATACAGCATCCTTTAATATTTTTTACAAAACTGGTTTTGTGGTGATGAACTCCTTTAACTTTTGCTTGGCAGAAAAGGTTTTTATAATTCCTTCAGTTCTGAAAGAAGATTTTTCCAGATATAGTCTCCTACATTGAAAATCCTTTTCTTTCAGCATTTTGAATATATTATGCCACTCTCTGCTGGTCATTTCCTTTTGTATGTTGAGTTTCATTTGAGAAGTCCACGGACAATCTTATGGGGGCTCCTCTGTATGCGACATGTTTTCTCTGACTGCTTTTAAGATTCTTTATCTTCTGTTTTTGACATTTTTATGACAACATGTCTAGGTGTATTTCTGTTTGGGTTTCTTTAATTAGGAACTCTTTGAGCTTCCTGCATCTAGAGGCTTGCTTCATTCTTCAGATTGGGGATGTTCTCATCTGTTATTTCTTCAAGTATGGTTTTTTCCGCCTTCTTTCACTCTTCTTCTAGGATCCCTATGATGTGAATGCTCTTACTTTTGATGTTATCCAAAAAGTCTAGAATGCTGTCTTTGAGTCTTCAATTTTTTTTTTTTTTTATCTCTTTGCTGATTTGCTTGATTGAGTTCTTCTGTCTTATCTTCCAGCTCATTGATTATATTGAAGCTTCATCCATCCTATTGCTGAGCCCCTCTACTCGGTTCTTTAATTCAGCCGTCGTGTCTCTTACCTGTTTGATATCTTGCTTTAATTCTTCTCTTTGCTTCCTGACATTTTCATTTACTGCCTCTACTGATTTCTGGATTCCCATGAGTATGTTAATCACTGCTACCCTAAATTCCTCTTCAGGCAATTTACATGTGTTTGCTGTATTTGGATTTTTCCCTGGGTTTTTCATTGGAGCCATCATTTTGCATATATTTTTCTGTGCCTTTGCTCTATTCAGCATTCTATTTCTATTTCTGAGGGTTTGGTTTCTCTGGTGTTGTGTAGGTTTGACTTGTCCAGGATTGGCAATCAGGCTGCAATTTCTCCTCTACTTACAAGGTAGCACTAGGGCGTAGCATTGAGGTTTGGGACTTCCTTCTCACTGTAATCCAGTGGGTGGGGTATCTGTTAGGGTGGGGTTTCCTGTGGGCAGATATGTGTGGGTGGGATTTCTGCTAGGTGGAACCCAGGTTCATTACTTGTCAGCCGATCTGTCTCCAGCTGAATTGGTGGTTATTTCTTGTTGTCTGTCAGAAAAATAGGTATTTTTTTCAGTGTTTGTGGGGAGTGACCTGAAAGTGAGTCCTATTGAGTCACCATCCAGAAGTCATCTCTAAATGCTTTATTTTAGAAAAGTTTCAGATTCATAGAAAAAAATTGAGAAATTAGGAGATGTACCCAGTTTTCTTTATTTTCAAAATCTTATATAGGTATGATAGATTTATTACAATTAATGAAACATTAATGACGTATTATTAACTAAAGTGTATTTTTTATTCACTTTCCTCAGTTTTTATCTTCGAAAACTCTTCCAGGATGTCATATTATGTTAATTTTCATGTTCCTAAAATTACATTGGCTGTGGCCAAACCAGATTTTCCTTGTTTTTGTCTATCTCTATAGTTGTAAGGAATGCTGATTAGATATTTTATAAATTTCTTTCAATATGATTTTTTCTGCTATTACTCATGTGATTAGAAAGAATTTATGTACTTTTCAAAGATCATAAAAGAAAGCTACTATTTTCATCACGTTATACCAAAAACCTATAGTATCAGCATGACATCACTACTGATGTTAATTTTGTATCATAGCAGAGATATTGTTTTTACATTTCTCCACTGTAGTCTTAACTTTCTTTTCCTCTTCTATACTTCACTATTTGAAAGGAAAATACTATATTCAGTCTGTGCTTAAAGAGTAGGGAGACAAACTTCATCTTCTGGAAGGAATATCTCTATGAATTATTTTAATTCTTTTGTAAGGGAGTTTTTTTCTTTTCTCTCATTTGTTTAATTATATACTTATATAAATATGAATATCTGTATATGTATTTTATATTTTAGGTTACAATTACTTTATTTTATTACTAAAATTATTGCAACTTTTGCCTTTAAAATATATTTCAATTTGTCCCTGTGATATAACCCCATCACTGTGGGATATGCTGTTTTGTTTTTTTTTTGGAGAATTTATCTTCAGACACAAAAAGATACTCCAAGATGATATGTAGGGATTTTTTTTGTACTGTCTCATAATCAACTTTTTCTCTAATGATACTTAGTTCCTTTTATTGGAGAATGATGTTAGAAACAAGATATCTACTCTAGATGTGCTTGATGCTACTGAGGTATTGTTGTTTATAAGCATTCTTGACTATCTAAGCAAGGGAATATATGTCTATCTCCTCACCAGAGTATGTACACATACATATAGATATTTCTATATGTATCACTTTCTATATTAAACTAAAGTTGAGTTTAGTCTGATATATTCATCATTAACTCTAGTCATTATGCTCTGAGTCATTCTAGCCTTTCCCCTCAGGAAATACTTTGTAAAAGGTTTATAGTCTTTTCTGGCAATAGATAAATTATTTGTCTAAAACTATAAAAGTTTGTTCGCTGATTTTCAACATTCAAAAATTTTTCCATAGTTTCTCCACGACACTTTTGCTCATTTTTCTCTTCCAAACACACCACAACTGTAGTCATGTGCTCCACCATGTCCTGCTCTCCTACTGCATGTTTACAGCCCGGGCTTGTTATAGAAAGTATTCATTTCCCTCTTCGGGAACTGATCAAAACTAGTAGATTAGAATCCTCTGATACACTGGTTGAAGTAGAATTTCAAAGTGTGAAATAAACTAGCTAAAAAATTTTAAGCTAATTACTAAGAGATGAGATTCTTTTAAGTAGTAGGTGGTACAAGGTGAAAGAATTCATTTTTTTGTTTTGGTTTTGTTTTGTTTTTCCATGGGATGAGATACTCTGGATGATCTGGAGCACTAGATCTCCTAAAACTTTTCCTTCTTTGACACACCTCTGAATATTTTCTAACTTCTCTCCCATTCTTCAGTCTTTTTATAGGCTTAACAAGTAATCTGGAGAATTTCTAATTGTTACCGTTTGGATTCAGTTAATGTTATTATGAACAATGTGAGCTAATGCTGTAGAATGCTCAGAAAGTATAAGCGCAAAAGAATGAAAATAATCATAGGTCATGATAGTGCATATATAGTCTTGTCCATCATTTGTAGATAAGACCTGGTTTGTTCCGCCTTTTGTAAGCCAATTGCAAGTTTGGAATATGGAAGTTTTTGTCAAATCAATTGTTGTCTATGCTCACAGGGAGTTTTGTGTGCCACTGTCTGGGTTCAATATTTGGGTAAGCCTAATGACTGTTTTCTGCATTCAGGGGGCATTGCTAGGTGATCTCCCTGATATGTTTGGGTCACTGTATGTGCTACTTGGTCAGCGGAAATCACTAGACGTGCTCTACTGTCACTCTGGTCCAGTTACTCTTTAGGGTGGTGCCACTGGTTACACTCTACTATTGGGCTTGGGTAAGAGTGGGTTTTTATCTTGGGAGTGGGCCTTCAGACTACATTCCTGGACCAGAGGATGCTGCTGGCTGACAAGACTCTGAGCTCAGTTGGGGCCAGAGGTGGGACTTTGAGACTGGACAAAGCCCAAGGGTGTGTACTGATCAGGGAGAAGTGCTACCATACACTAAACTTAGGCATTGCAGCAGGAGGGGCTCACTCGGAGGCAGTTCCAGCTGTGTCCAGCAGGGATTCCATGTTTAGTGGGATTCTTACCTGAGCTTCCAGGTCAGGTGGGTCTCCAGGATCCTCAGTGACGGGGCCAATAACTCTCAGGGCCCTCTGCCTGGGTGAGGGCCCAGACTATGTTCAGCAGTTAGTTAAAGTTGTAGTCTGACTCTGTTGTACACTGGACTTTGAAAATGGCAAGCACCGTGGTCTGTGTTCTAAGGTTGTCCACTTTCTGAATGTGTACAGTTGGAGAGTACTGCTGGCCTGTTTTCCTACCCAAGGGTAGTTGTAGAATGAACTCTAGACTCTGGCTGTCTAGATTTTCTGGTAACTTCCTAGCTGATTGGGCCTGGAATTATACTCAGTAATTGGGTGGGACAGTGAACTTGCTTCCCTGCCCCAGTGAGCCTGTAGAATAATATTCACTGCTAGTAAACCTCATTGACTAAGGACTCACTCAGGCAGAATTGTCAACCAGGTTCCCTGGCTGGATTCCACACATGGGCAGATTCTTTAGATTATTTTTTTTGTCCAGGTGGGACTTCAAGTGAAGCTTTAGGCTGGGCTATGCATCTTGCCAGATTCTCTTGCCAAACTTTCTGGTCTGGCAAAACTGGAGACTGTACTGAGCAGCTGAATGAGATTGTAACTTTACTTCAAATCTGTGTGAGGAGTAGATGGACTCTAGATCAGGTAAGAATTGTTCTGCAAATGGAAAGAACTGCTTGCTGGTATTTCTGCTCAAGCATCAGGCTGCAAGGAAGAGTGCAGTCTGAGAGTCAAGCACTGGCTGCTGTCAGTTCCACGCCACCCCCACTCTACATCATTTTTTTGTCTGCAGCAGTCAATCTCTAGTGACCCCTAGAGGCTATAGCTGAACTGAGTGGGCCTCCGCCCAAGCGACTTTAAATGATGTTGGGAGAACTTTATATCACCTCAGCTCTCCTTTAAACAGTAACAAAACTTTAAAACTGGGACCCTCTTTCAGTGGTGCAATGACATTGTGTGGGAGAGCAATGTAGTCACAGTGTAGCCTCTTCTGTTACTTTTCTATTATGGTTCTCTAAGTCTCTATGGTCCAGGTGGAGCGTCAGAGTATTTTTTCAGTGGTGTCTTGTTTATGAATAATTTTTATTTTGTTTTCTTATGAGGCCAGATGAAATCAGGAAATTTCAACCTATGTTGACATCCTAATGTAATCACTAGCAACATATTTTCACAATAATAAAAAACTATTTATCTGATATGTCAGGGAGATTATCTAAGTATGAAAATTAAAATTGTTGTCAGTATTCTTTGGAGGCTCAGAATGTATATGTAGCATCTTGATCAGCAGACTTAGACAATTAACTTATATTGAATATTAGATGACTATTTGACAATGTGTTAGTTATTGAGTTAGAATATTTATTTTAACTCCTTTACTGTTTCTGCTTAGATATTTTCATTGTTTAATATATGTATTAAATATGAGTAACATTTAGAGGTTACATATTGACTCCACACATTCTGTCATAAAAGGACACTGAGATGATAGTGCACATTGTAATATGTATGTTTTTTAAAATTGCTTTTATTTATTCTTTATGTGTTATAAATTAGTCATGAGATTGGTTACCTCTCTGAATTTTCTTTTTTTATAAGATGTATGTCATATACATGGTAAGATATGCAAATGGTCCTTTTTTCAATTTTTCCTGATTTTTGATTCATGTACAAAGTTGTGAATCAGAGTGAATCTCCTAAACGAATTCTCATACTCCCCCAAACTTCCTATGTGTTTGCACCCTGTCTGTTTGAACATTTATATTTAGAATTCTCAAATATGCACAGGGAGTAAGAAATACACAATAAAAACATCTGTTCCTCTTGGCAAAATTATTTCATGCTTTTTCACTTTTGCAGGGTCAAGAAAATTACCTAGGGATTGTTTTCATATCTGAGTGGTTTAATACTTTTTTGTAATTTTAGCCCTAATGCAACAGATGCTTTAAACACACTCAGATAAACACAGAAGAGACAGAAAAATATGCACACTGGTGAGACTGATAGAAACAATTGTTTTCCTTTTTTCAATGACGGACTTTTCCTTAGTAGTTTTACCAGCTTATTAAGAGATGCAGACCACCCTTCACCTAGTCAGTTCACCTTTCTTCTGCCTCATTCCTGCTCTGACTCAACCTGCTTACAGATTTTGCAAGCATGAAAGAAATGTTTTAAAAATAAAAGCAAGTATTCTCTGACGTCAGTTTATCTGGTTGTTCCCCAATTAGCTAAAGTCAAACCTGTAAAGCTTATTTATAGCTTTTGGCAAGACTGGAGGCTGAGTTCATTTTTTAGAAATATACTCTAAAAGTCTGATCTGTATGTGATGTGGTTATTATTTCTTGCTGGGCAAGGCCTTCGGCACACATTTCCCATTCTGAATGGCCTTTAAGGGGTGCCTTAGGGTAAAAAGAAATAATAGCTTTAATGTCCCTCCTCTCTGTCTAACTTTTTCTTCAAAAATGTAAAGTTTGTCTAAGCCTGGGAGGGCCACTTAATTTTTTTGAAGGCTAAGGATAGCCCCAAGACATGATAAAGCCTTTAACATTACTATTTATTTTACAGTGAATATCTCTACTATATGATTGTCTTTTGCTTGATAGAATAAAATTGTCACCAACCGGGCTGGAAAAATGATGAAAGTTTTGCTAATGGGAAATGACTTTAAAAGACAGGGGACATGAATATTAAGTTAATTATTTATTTAACAGGAACCTAAAATTGCTAGATTTTTAATTGCCTGGTATAAGAATTATTGATTCAATAGTTATCTAAGGTGTATGTTCTTAAGTGAATGTAAGAATATGCCAATACCAATTTTTATCATCAGAATGAAATGAATCTGTAATTAAAAAAAATGACCTAAAGGCAAATTTGTATAATATGCCTTATTAATAGTAAAATTGAGATAACCTATAAAGCATCTAATATAATGCTTGCTTCCTTCTAAGCCCTTAGTAAAAAGTGGTGATTTTTAATGGCTAAAATTCACAGACCATAACTCATATATAGGATTATGACATTTTTCTATGATTAAACTGAGTTTACTTGTGATTCTTTCTACCTGATATATTGCATTTAGAAAATTGGTCTTCATCTTACCTCATGGAGTTGTTGCTTTTGGATACTTAATTAAGGCCAAGGCCTATGATTGGGAGGTAGGATCTGTCTAACAAAACTTCATGGTCATGCATTAGTGATGGTTTACCCCAGAAAGTACTCAGTCTATTCTGCTCATTGATGGTGAGTCCACGATGACCCTTCATTCATTTTTACACATTGGTTGATCTTGCCACAAAGTCTTTCTTTTCCACTAGAGTGAGGCGCCATGTTTGTCTGTTCCTGGCTACAGAGGGAAACATTTTGTGGCTGCCTGATCTTTGATTCATGCAAATTGATTCTAACAAATTGTCTCAGAACCGATTGCTTAGAAAACCCATACAAATATTTCTTATGCTCTCACACCAGAGAACACTTATATTTGATCTCTCTGAGGCATACTGAAAAAAGTGGTTCAGATGTCATTTGTCATTGAGTGCCATAAACTAAACTCCATCAGTTATGCTCCTCACATTTATGCAGGGTACACAAGCTGCTTTTGAAGGAAACACAGCATTCAAACTCTTATTTCATTTCTGTCTCTTTAACTTCTCTAGACCAATTTTATTCAGTCTCAGGAGTGATGGTAGAAATGAGGTGGCAGAAAGTCCCTGAAAAAATTAATTAGTTTTGTTTAGCTGTTTAAATCACTCATGGAGTAAATTTTAATTTATATTCATTCATGTTTAGAACTTTAAAGCAACAAGTTTTGACTTTTGAAATACAAATGATTTTTTTGTCCTTTTTGTTATGACAAAAAATAAATAAAACAAGCCTCAGGTGAATCAGAAAAGGTTAAAGTAAAATAAACACCCTAAACTATTACCCTGGTACTTCTGTATATTAATCAATGATAGTTTGATAGTTACCTTTTATTCGTTGACTTGACAGTCAGTGACCCAGTATTAAAAACAAACAAAAACCCAGTATTCCCAAATTTATGCAAAATTAAGGATAGACATTTTTATCCTTAATTTTGCCAATAAAGAAATGTCAAAGAGTTTACAGAACAACGACAAAACTGAACAATTTAGCATCATTCCAAATTCCTATGCGGTCATCTCCCTCCTGTATATCTGCTCAAACTAATTAAGAAAACTTGATGGTGTTTTCAGCTGGTTAGGTGTTTCAGTGAACTAACAAGAGATCTACCGTGGATTTCCCATTTTGTTTTTAATTTTATTGAAAGAACATTTCATCATAACATCATATGGTGCACCATCAAAAATCAACATCTATAAATAATAAAGAGTAATACTACCAGTCCAATTCTAATTCTGTGGAAGTTGAAAGAAAGTTCTAGATGGCAGCTTGTTGGCTTCAACAAGTTTCTGGAAGCATTGCTTGTGCTTTACTGCCTTCAGGGTAAATAAGTTCATGAGTGTACAGGGCTCAAAAATTAGAATGAGACTGACAAGGACAGGTGGTGATCTGTAAATGAGATGCACAGATATGTATGGGTATAACTTACTCAAAGATGGAGAGAGTATTGTGAGAGGACTGGGTTGGTTCAGGGTTGCTGTGAGTCCTAGACCTGCACTTAAGTAATTGTGTAACAATGAACAAGTGGCTTAATTTTCTTGTCTTAGTTTTATTTTCTCAAGATAGTTGTTGTGAGATTAATGAAATATGGGAGGCCAGGCTCACAGTGCCTATTTCATGATAAGTGGTTAATTAAGGACATCTTCTGTGTCTTTATTATTATCACTACACCAAAAAAAGGGCATTGTGACTAGAAACATTGCAGCATGTTCATCAAGTCCCATACTGGTGACCTGCCTATTGCACACTTTGCTTATGTTTATTAGTCTGTCTCTGACCAAAGACTATGGATCAATTAATAAATAAGGTAAGTTTTCAGGTAATAAGTAATATATGTTCAAATTTAATACATCATGGCCATAATCAGTAAGATATGAGAATTTTCTTATAAAGTGTTTTCTCCCTTGAGATTTTGTATACATATATATATATGTGTGTGTGTATACATATACACATATGTATTATATATATGTAATGTTTTATGTTAAAGCATGGTATAATATAATCAAGTATATTTGGAAAGTTTGACCCCCTAAAAGACTTTTTCTAATAGAATCACTAAATCTAAGAAAAAAATCTAAATATAAGAATCTGACTTAAAAATCTCTGTAATAATCATCTGTATGTATCAATTGTCACTTCTTTTTTTAAATACACCAATCCCTAACAAATATTCCAAATAATGAATTTCTTCTATTTCCTCTTCTACGAAACTTGTTATTCCTCCTGAATCCTAGAATCTGCTGTCTTCTCTATGTGGAGTAAATTTATACTCCTTTATCTTGCCTTCCTTATAGATCTACTAATCTCTGTTCTCAACTATTTCAAACAGGCTGATCATAGAAACCATGCTAAATGGTAAAGTGCTGTTTTATCCTATTTCCCTTCTGTCCTGTCATTTTAATATAAATGCCAGTTATGTCCCATTTTTAATAACCAGGACCATCTTCAACCTGGGGCAAAAGGGACACGAGTTCCCAGGCATAGTACTTGTTGCTGGCCAGGCTTCTCTGACCCGGCTAGGATGGCTCTGCTTCCTCCCCAGCCCTTAATGGTCAGCACAAAATCCCATCCTGCTTTTTAACATCCTAATATCCTATTTTTGTCTCAAGGAACTATGGTCAGCTTAATTCCAAATCAATATTAATGTTACTAGTTATCTGTCATTTCCTCTAATGAGTCTTGATTTTCATGTGTCTTTGTATTTTCCACTTTATAGAATTTGCTTAACTCAATATTATTGTATCACTTTTATTTAGATACATATGTATATATAATTCCTGTGCTATACAATTAACCCATTTAAAGGGTAAATTCACTAATTTTCAGTACAGAATCATGCAGCCATCATGACAATCTATCCTAAAACCATAAAAACAAACTTCCAAAATCTATTTCAGCCCCAATGGCTGAAGATAAACACATTTATTTTCTCTGAAATATATGTGCCTATCACAGAAATTTCATATAAATATGTGATCTTTGTGACTGCCTTCTTTAGAGTAATGTTTTTATAAATCAGTCATGTTATAGCTTGTTACAATACTCAATTTTTATATCTGAATAATATTCCATAGTTGGAGATTATATGTGTGTATGTATATAGGCATATATATATATATATGTGCGTGTGTGTATATACATATATATATATATATATGAACACACACACGTACATATACTGTGAACTATCAGTCATCAGTTAATAGATGATTAGGTTATTTACTACTTTGGGCTATTGAATAGTGCTGCTGTGAACATTCATATACAAAACTTTTTGCATATATGCTTTTATTTCTCTCAGTATACACCTATGAGTAGCTGTGTTAGTTCAGGTATTAACTCAATATTGAACAACTTGGGGAACTGCCAAAACTTTTCCTGTTGTATAATTTCGCAATGATTCATTATATCAGTATTCCAATTTTACATTCTCAATAAAACTTAAATTATCTGTTCATTACACTTTAATTATCAGAGTGGGTATGAAGATGTATGTCATTGAGGTTTGATTTGTATTTTTCTGGTAGCTAATGATATTGAGTTTCTTCTCATGTGTTTATTGACTATTGGTACACCTTTCTATTTTTTCATTTGTATTGATGTAGCTTTCCTTTATGACACTTATCATATGTATGGTTTTATAGAACTATGTTATTTTTAACCTTTCACCAAAGATACTTGAGATTTTTAATACATTTTGATGATTATGAATAATACTGTTATGAATACACATGTAGAGGTTTAAGTATAGAATATATTTTCATTTATTCTGCTTATGTACTTGAAGGTAGATTTGTGGGGTCAAATGATAATTTTATGTTTAACATTTTGAAGGATTTTCTGGTAGTTTTCCAAGTAATGGTGGTATTTTACATTCTTACCAGTAGTGAATCAAAGTTTCTATTGTCTTTTTGGTAATAAATATTCTTGTGAATGTGAAGGATACTCATTGTGGTTGTGATTAGCACTTCTCTGATAGTGAATGATATTGGTAATCATTTTCTGTGTTTATTGGCTATTAGTATATCTTAAAATAAATGGCTATTCATATAGCATCCACTTTTATAGTCATTTATGTCTCTGAAAAAAAATAAAAATCTCTATTGGTTTTATTTTAGATTTACCACCTCAGACCACAAGAAAACATTCAACATTGATTTGTAAATTCAACAAATCATAAACAAAATATAATCAAGTTGTTTAATATAAATTGACACAGCTACTTCAGAAATCATGGAAATGCAAAGAACCCAAAATAGTTCAAGTAACTTTTAAAAATAAGAATAATTTGTTAGTCTAAACTTACCTAATATCATCACTAATTATACAGTTATTGAGCTACAGTTGAGAAACTGTGATATTGGCTAAATATGCACAAAATAATCAATGGAACAGATAGTGTTTAGAAATAGACCTACATATATAGGCAACTAATTTTTGACAAATACAAAAATGGACTCAATATGTACCATCTCTCTAAATGTAAAACCTACAATTATAAAACATTTAGAAGAAAACATAGGAAGATATATTTATGATCATGGGTTAGGCAAAAAAATTCTTATATGTGAAATCAAAGGTATGATCTAAAGAAAAACAAAAGATTAAATATTACTTCACCAAAATGTTAAAGTCCTTTATTTTAAAAAGTCTTAGTAATGAAAGGAAAAGACAAGATATAGATGTATTCAAAATATTTTCTGGTCATATAAAATGCTTGTATTGTTGAAAATATAAGAAACTCAAACATAAAAGAAAGCAAAGAATCAACATTTCAAAAATGGCAAAATAATTCAAATAGTTATTTTGCTAAAATGTTCATGAAATGGTTGATAACCTACTTCATTAGTTAATAGGGAAATGTATATTTTAATCACAATGATAAACTATTACAAGCATTGGAATTGTTAAATTTTAAAATATTGACTATGGTAAAATATGAACATTTAGAACATTTCTTACAGAAATGAAAAATGCTACCATGACACTAAAAAACAGATGACAGTTAGATTTTAAAAGTTAAAAAAGCAGTTAACCTTTTCTAAAGTTAGATTTATTGCTACAATATCAGTCATACATTTTGTTCCTTACATATTATTTGAGAGACCAGTAAGTTTGTGTCCAAGAGAGCTATATGCATATGTCCAGAGACTTTGTTTGTAGTTGCTCAAAACAAAAATAAATCCAAAAGTCCATCAAAAAGTGAACGTATACAAAAATTTTATTCAATTTGAACTAGGCAACTAATTTCTAATTAGTAATAAAAACAAACATACAATAACAAAATGTATAGCTTATGTCAAAATAATTATGGAAGTGGCAGAAGTCAGACCAAAAAATATAAAAAGAGAAAAGAAAAAGTGCATCTGTATCATTCCACTTACATAAATTCTATTAAATACAAACTATTTTTGGAAGGAGTAAAAGTGACATATTTTCCTAAAAATTTATTAGCTATTAACAACTTCTCTTCCCTCCAAAATGTAAAATATAAAGCAACATTCATCTAAATAACTGTGTATACAGTTAAGACTTAAGGATATATTTAACTAATATAAAAACACTAAATTTAGATTATTCTGACAAAATATATTTTTCTAAAACTAATTTTTAACTCAGTAGTTAATGAATGGTGTTGTTCGTAAACATTTTAGAGCTCTTTACAACTTTTCGACACCTCCTCTAATGTTTTTGGCAAGTTCTAAGCAGTAGAAAAATTAAAAATACAGTGGAGACCATATTGAAGCACCAAACTTATGGGAGTAGGAGTTTTAGCTCTTTGAACATTTAAAACAGGTAGAGAAAAGAATAAAAATTCACTCAAATATATTTCTCAGTCAAAAGCAGTCAGAGTGTCTAAAATAGTATGCATGGAAGCTTGTGTGATTTCTAGTACTCAGCATCTGTTGCTACTACTGGTTGAAACAGGAAAGCATTGTTATTTCTATAATGATTGTTGACTCTGGGCATGATCATAAGGCAAAGTATTGGATCAGTGAACAGGTACACGCAAGAGACATATTTTAAAGATCACTTTTCTTCAGTATACAACCAATTTATAAGCTTTAAGCTGCCAAGCATTTGTTCAGCGTCCAGTAATCCTCATCACGTAAAACATCAAAAGCAGCATATGGTTGTCAAAGCAGCCATTTAAATTAGCAGAAGTGAATGTGTTAGAGATATGTTAGCTTTCTATTAAATGTTTGCATATTTGGCATACTTTGCACTAAGTTTAATGCTGCCTTACTTAGACCTTAGTCATTTTGTCTTTTGTGCTAATAATGTTGAAAGCACATTGTTAATACTCTTTAGAGAAATAGGAAAAGAGAAAGGCTATAAATTGAATAAGCAACAGAAGAATATAAACACCAAAAGTTTTCTATAATGGAAAAATCACATATGAAAAACAATATAAAATAGCTAAAAAACACTAAATATTAAACAACTCAAAATTTTCTGTCTCAGTAACAGTGTTCTTTTGTCAGGGAATTTTTTACAAAAGAGTTAAAGAAAACTATTCTTAGTGCATTAAAAATGATATCAGGGTGTTCCCTGGTGGGATAATCTACCACCTCAGTCAGACCACAGTTGCATATATCCCAAGGACCAGATTCATCTCCTGGGGATGGAAGGAACAACCAAGATGCACAAATAAAATAAAAATAACTAAAAATACTAAAAAAGTGTTATCAGGAAAGTAAGCAAGCATGTTTTAAGATAAAAAAAATCTGATACCACCTAGTCATTAAAATATAGGTTATTGCAACAGATTCACATCAAATTTTTTATACAAGGCATTATAATAGACACTTTAATATATAATTAAATCCATGGAATTAATGAAGTTATAGACAATAAGTATATGTATTTCTATTTTCCCCAGTAATAACTTCTTGCTAAACAATTGAGTAAGAAATCAATGATTAGAGATAAAACATACTAAATAATATTATTCCACAGCAACATGGACTAGATAATGAAGTATCCCATCTTGCCTTTTAAAAATACCTGGAAACTAACTTCTATGAGCTACCCCTAGGAATGTAACTATCAATTTGAGGAAGGCTAAAACTTTGAGATGTGACATGAAGAAATTCTTTAACTCTTAGAAATGTTCATGGGATATAGTGAAGATAAAAAATATTGCAATTTGAAAACTATAAGAAGGTTGTGTGTATAATAATGTGCGATACTAGAATATGCATTTTCTTGATTCTTGTTTTTGCTTTGCTTCATCATTTAAAACATGAGTTGTTTTATTATTTCACATTGCTACAAGTTTTTTAGGATACTGTAATAGCACCCCAGTCTGTGGGCATGTCATGCCACATTTACCACCAGAGTCCCAGTGACATTAGCACCATCTTGTTAACTCTTTCTTCCCTGCTTCCATTCCCATTTGAAACCACAAGTTTCCCTTATTCTGGCCCCTCCCAAATCAGGAATATTGTATATTGTAAATATAAAATTTAAGCATGATACATAAATGTGTTTTACATAAACTATTAGTCTGTGGGAGCTATTATTTATAAGATAATGTGAAACATTGTTTTCATTGTAAATGGAGTTTCACTCCTGTCAAATCATCTTATTATAATTCACCTATCAATATTGTGTCTATGTTTACATACGCATATACAAACATAAATATTCACTGCTTAGAACTATAATAAGATATATATTATATCATGATCCTGGATATTAACATATGTTTTCATGAGTATATACCTCTATATGTTAAAACAATTTTTTTCTAAACAATGGTATCGCTAATATTTGCCTTGAACACTGGTATTTTCTTTCCATTATTAGTCTATATGTTTTATAATGGAGTGATAAAAAATAATAAGTGTTTATACGACAGGTGGAAGAGAAATAAGCTATAATGTAAAATATATCTTTTCTTTTGAAATATATCATAAATCAATGTATATTTTTAGCTTCTAGTGCTTAAATAACATGATCTTTATAAACAGTAGGGACTAGATAATAATTTATGAAAGTAAATTTTTCTCAATATAGAAAGTATATGCTGAAATCTAAGGATTAAATCTAAGAATACAAAACTATTTTCAATATGCAATCTTTACAGAAAAACTTATCAGTATACAGTTAAAATATTTATTAATATGAAATATTATGAAACTGCTTGGGTCAATTAAATGTATAATGATATCCCTTTATGTTGGGACAATGTTTGTCTGATTTAAATAACATTTTTAACAAATATTTTTAAATAGTTTAAAATTTCCTTCATTGCATGTTATTATGCAACATCTATAAAGGAAAAGTGGTATGGCTGAGTTGTATAGCTACTTAAATTCTGAGTTCCATTGCCATTATAGTACAATTTATGAAATAGCAAAACACAAGAAATTATAAGCAGATTCAATCTTCCTTTGAATATAATTTATGTTCCTGAAAAGTACAGTGTAATCCATAACATTACACAAAATATGGTTTGAATTATTCTCAGGAAATCATAGATTGAATTCCAATTATTGAATGTCTTCTAGGATGTTATATTCTTATAAAGGTCAAACACAATCTTTGAGTCTCACACATTTCTTGACATTAATATCTCTTACCCAAACAACTCAATGGCAGTAGTCTCACTTACACATTTCTTGACATTAATATCTCTTACCCAAACAACTCAATGGCAGTAGTCTCACTCACTATTAAAAATTAGTTTTTAAAAATATTGAAAAATAGAAAACTATCCTTGTGACATAGTAGTATCTAAAATAGAACCACAATTCTTAGGCTATATTCAACACTCTACTTGTGGCCTGCCTGTGGTTGAGTCACAAAGATAATGAGAGGATATCAACAAAAATATGTGTAGATTAACAATCATGAACTTGAGTCAACTTGCTTATTGGATTTTTAAAGAATACTTGCTGTTTTTGTATTGTCAAGGAAAATAATTGCGGACATGGCAAAAATAAAGAGGCACAAAAACAAATATGGATATGATGTGATTTAAGAAGAATAAAACAAATATGTGGTTAATATTAAATTAAAATACGCTCTAATAAATTTAGACCATGGATTTCATTTGGGAGTTGGAAAGAAATTTTGGTCCAAACTAAATGTGTCAACTTGTTCTTACTGATAAACATACTTCAAAATAGCAATAAATATAAAATACAGAGGACACACACAGAAACATATATAGACATATATAATCAAGAAAAACTGAGAACTACTGAGGGATTTCAACGCAGTTTGAAATAACATCAAATTATAGGAAGTATGGTTACCAGTATATCTATAACTTGGTTATATATAGAATATGACACTGAAACCAAGAACCTAAGTCATATATATTATGTTTTCTGATAAAACAATGAGATTCATAATAAGATAACCCAAAGAGTTCCCAAATTAATATTTTCTAAATAAATTATACTATATAGGTAAAAGGTCAAATAAGAAATCAACAGTGAAATTAAAATATTTAAAATTAGATCAGAATTAAAGTGCACTATATTAAAATTTGTGGAATTCTGCTAAAGCAGTTCCTAGAGGAAATTTTGCCATAAACATTTATGTATCTGATTAAAAAGTTGATCTTAAGTTAATAACCAAAACTTGTACCCTAATAAACTTGATCAAATTGTGATAAAATTTAGCCAAAAGAGGAATAAGGGGCTATCCCTTCAACCCCATAAAGGACACCAATTAAAATGTTACAGTTAATATCAATTTAGTGGATAAAGACTTTTTCTTTTAAGACCAAGATTGTCGAAAAGTGATACCTGCTCTCATGACTTCTACTCAACATTATATGTGAGTCTAACCAGTGCAATATATATGTGAAAGCAAGTACTTGACATCTATTTTTGAAAAGAAGTAAATCTATTTGTATTAGTAAAATAAATGTTCATATAAAATATTCAGTGAATATTGGGGGAAAAGTCTAGCAGGATTATAAAGTGTATTATCGAATTAGGGCACAAGCAAAATAGAATAAGTGTATTGATATAAATAGCAAAAAATTTTGAAAATTGAAATTAAATAATTAATATTATTTTAAAAACATTAAAAACACGTGCAAATATTACAATAGATGCATAAGGTGTATGTTGAAAGCTGAAATTGTAGGGGAAAAGATCAATGACCCAAATATACAGGGTGTTATACTGCATTCATGTTTGAGAGACTCAAAATTATTAGGCTATCACGTCTCTCCAAATTGATTTATCGATTTAGTGCAAACCTTGTCAAACACTAATGGTGTTTCTTTTTTTGACAATCTGATTTTCATATTTACATATGAAAACATAGAACTTAACAGAGCCAACTTTAAAAATAGCATATGGAGGTCTAATTTTAGTTTTCAAGACTTATTATGAAGCCATTATAGTCATAACAGTTTGGTATAGGAAAATTGATAGACAAACAAATCAATTGAATAGAAGAGAATTTAAAAATAATTTCATAAGCATACAATTTATTTTTAATAAGTTTTTAAAGACTGGGAGGAACTTTAATATTTTCAACAAAAGGTGATAAATAATTGCATGGATGTATGCAAAGCAAAACAAAAAGTACTACAATCCACACTTAATACTGTGAACAAAAATTAGCTAAAAAGTTATGTGAAAGGATTTTTAACAAAGTGATAAATTCTATTTCAAATCACAATTTGAAAAATAGCTATAGTTAGAAATAAAATGAGTAGATGAAATTAAGACTGACTATATTGTGATTTTACAAAGATTTTTTAAGTATGGAAAGAATACAATTTCCATTATTAACTAAAAATAATGATCTATTGTAAACTGTTGCATAGAATAAGTTAAATTAACAAGAAGCCACCTACCGTGGTAATGAACTATTGACTCCAGGTTATAACAAAAACAGGAAAATGAGAAGTCTTGTGGAAGCAAAAATTATAATAATCACTTTACAATGTTACTTCATAAAACAAAACAAAAATAAAATAAATAAAAAGAAGAACAATCACTTTGAAAAACTGTTTGAACACATTTATTAGGCTTATTCCATAATTAAGCTGCTCCATTTTTGAAAAACCAAATTCATACATATTTCCCTGAAAGGATGTGTAAGAGACCAGTCAACAATATTAATCATTATTACCTATTTAAAAAAACTAAAAATTACAAAGAAGCCAAGTGCTAATATTAAATATCAAATTATGATAATTCATGATAAATAATAACCATAAGAATTGATTAATTATAGTACACACAATATTGACAAATAAATATTTTGCCATCATTAGACTTTTTTGGCATTTAAATATATTGTTAATAAAAGTGTCAAAATGTTGATGAAAGCAGAATTATTGATTTATTAAATAATGTTGAAACACATTGAGTGACAGTTATGGAACATTAGATATTTTAATTTTAATGTTTTATCTCCTTTTGAGGCTAGAAATTTTAGCACATATGCATATGTATATACATATCTGTGTGTGTGTATATATACATATATATATTCTTTGCTTTAATCCAGGATTCAGTTTATCAAAACTATTTATAAAAAGCATTAAAGTAGACCAACTCATATAATTATGATTATTTTACACTGTTTGTATAAATTATTCCTTGATTATGAATGCTAGTATGTAAATTCCTCATTATAACCACATATTTCCTAAGGTATTCCCACAAGTTACCTATATAATTTAGAAAAGGGAACATAATTTAAAAGATTTGATTTTGAAAAAGTATGGAGACAAAACCACGTAGATATTTGTAGCATCTCAGAAGACAATGTCAAAATGGAAATAAAGCACACATAACTCTTCTTTCTGGGACAATTTAGTATACTGGAAAGTTAAATCCAATTATGTGGTAAGATTTGCTTCTTGGAACAATGTTGCTTGCTATTTTAGTGTTATAATAATTTCTAATAATTGGAAGTATGGAAGAACCTACTAATATCATGTTTGACACGTAATTTGTGCTCCAAAATTACATACAGACTATTGCTGAACCTGGGTCTTTATCTGTAATATGTTAGGAGCAAAAGCAGCTTCCCTCATCTTCTATTTGTAGAGGATTCAATTTCTTCCAGCACTTGTGGATGCAACATTTTTACAATTGCTACCTAGGGTATTTTGATCAATTTTATAAAGGAATATTTCAGTAAAACAGAATACTCAAAAGACAAATTAAGATTCTAATTTGAGATGTATAAAAAATTATACAATTTAATTGCACTGGTTCCTATCTCGAGTAGGGGGCATTGGAATACAAAAAAAATTCTATAATTGTGATTTTGATTAATGTTATAGTTTTCTATGCATTTTTACAAATAATAAAAAATAATTTGAGAACCATATCTTTCAGAGTATATTCCATGGAGTCATTAATTACAATAAAATATGATACAACATGGTCAAAGTTTTACAATGACTGGTTACATAAAAGTGAACAACTGGTTCTGTAATGACCTCTCAAAACAGTCACTATACATTTGATGAGTAAGTTGGAAAATGTAATGAGGAATAAATTGAAAAGTATATATGATCAAAAAACTTTCAAAAATAAAAATGTAAAATACTTGTTTTAAATGAAAGAGATCTTTCATATCCACCTTCTGAAACTTTTACCTTCAGTCACCAGTCAGGCAGCATTTCCTATAGCATGATGCTATGCAGTTGATGTATGTCTGATATGTGTCCATATCAGAAATTTTAGCATGAGTTTCACAGTCAGTTCTGGAAATTTGGGCTAGTCTTTCTATACTTTCAATACTACTGTATACAGCTCTATCTACTTATTTATAAGTGAATCATTTTATGAGTGACAATTGGAAATTTAAAAGGTTTAGTTTAACCTTGTTTGTGTGTGTTTTGATAAATTTTAACTTTTGATAATAGATCTGTGTGTTTTATGATAGTAGAGTATTAGACTATTATCTGCATATAGTCTGTGCTTCACAACATAAGTATTTTCTTAATTATTTTTAGGCTACACATTTCATCTGTGAGTTATTGTCAAGTTGTTGTAAATCTCCAAAATTGTTTCACTACATTTATTAAAACATCATTTTGATTTATCTTGATTTCCCCAAATGCATATGAGCAGTCATTTCTTTTATAATTTTTATCAAACTCATTACATTCTAAAAAAAAGCCATGTATCAGTTGACTGTATAGTTCAAAGTTATGCTTTTTTGTTGTTGCTTTGTTTTGTTTTATTCAAGTGTCCATAGTACTTCATTATCTTCCTCAAATCATCCAATTTTGGAATTGGGGGATTTTTGACTCATATATCACTGGGCCACACCATCATCAGTGGATTTTAATAGGTGAAAAGAGAGCATCCTTAATTTCTAGGGCTATCAATTATTTCAGGTATGTCTTAATAATTTCTGTTCAGTATTTTATATCTCTGTGTTCAAGGAGCACTGAATTCTGTTATTGGAGGTGAATATCAGAAACTAACATCTTGGTTTAGTTTAGCTTGTTAGTGGAATTGCATTGCTTCTAAGCTCTCTGAGTAAACAGGAGGAAATAGATATGAGTGTGTGTATTACGCACTTAAACACATATATTTAAATATATTTCTTTGTATAATCATCAGTATCTCTATTAAGCTAATGTAGAATTTATTAGTTATTTTTCTTTATATCTCTTGATTGCTATTCCAAAAGTGATAAATCTGGTTCCTGTTACTGCCATCCCATTTACTTATTTGCTACGATTCCAAAATATACGCAGAAGGGTACCTGAATTATTAACTCAATTCTCCAAGGGAACAGCTTTATCAATAAGATTATATTGCAGTTTCTTTTGCCTTTGTTCTATATACTCTTCACTCCAGAGTTACTTAGGTCAGCACCCCACTTGCCACTGTTCTCTTTTGAGTGAAGTTTTTTTCATACATTTTTAATATAGTTAAATTAATATGTAATATTCTGCATCCATTCTGGAATCACCCAATCTTTTAATCATTTGAACTTCCATATATTTATTTATTATTTTAAATTTATTTTTGTTATTCTACACATTAAAACAATTTCCTATATATAGATTCCCCATTTCTTAGATATATTTCAACACATCATGCCCTCCACCAAATTACCAAGGGTTCTTCCCTGATTGTCAAGTGGGCTCCGCCCCGTTTGCCCTGGCCCACCCCATTTCCTTTAGGTAACCTCAGTTCTGTTGCATATGTTTCAGGGCTGATTATATTTCATCTGTTGCTGTTTTTAGATTCATTTTTATGCTTTCAAGTTTTGTGGACTTGAAAAAATGTCATGTATTCACCATTAAAATATCATAAAAATAGATGGCCTACCACAAAATTTTCTTGTTTTTATTACTCCCCCTAAACTCTGATATGTATATAATCTCTGTAATTTTCTTTACTATATTGCTAAATAATTGAAATGATAAAGTGTAAACTTTATCAAGCTGCCTTCTTTCACTAAACAGCATGCATTTATGATACTTTGATACATTTTTGTGACTCAGTAGTTCATTTATTGAATGATCATTTGAACGGAAGTATTGCAACTTTTTTTATAATTCTCTTAAAGGATAATTGAATTGCTTAAAATTTTGCGAAAGTATGAATAAAACTTTCAAGCAGTTTTTTTTTGTCAGTAAAAATACATTCTCAAATCAGTTGGTATATAGACATTTATTGTGTCATCGCTGGATCAAATGTTGAAATTACGTTTAGCTCTGTAAGGAATTTTCAGATTACCTTTAAAGTAGCTATACTTTCTTATATCCTATCAACAATGATGAGAGTTCCTATTTTCCTCATTCTCTCCAGAATTAGGTTTTGTAAGTTTTTTGAAGCAGTATGTCATTATTGTTTTAATTTGCAACTCCCAAATGACATGTTGAACATCTTTTCACATGTTTACTTGCCATCTGTTTATCTTCTGTAAATATCTTGTACGTCTTAAAAGTGAATGCTTATTATTGTATTTGTATTGTTCTTTGTATTTTCTGGATAAATATCAATAAGAATATATATGTTTGCAAACATTTCCTCACAGTCTGTGACATTTCCTTTTCTTTCTTTCTTTTCTTTTAACTTATATATGCTAATTCATAGTTTGCCCTAGGCCACAAAATCTCATTTCTGAAGATATGTCTACATTATGACATAAAGGATGCTGTTATAATTTTTGTCCATAAGATTGTTTAATGCTTTTATAATTATAAATAATCCTGCCTTGAAATTCTTGCATGTATTGCTGTGAGCATATGTCTAGAATTTCTCTAGGACACATTCCTAAAGGTAGAATCACTACAACATGGACTTGTAAATTTTTAAATTTAATAATATACCAGTGTCTACCTGGAGTGACCATAAAAATTTACCTTTCTACGAGTAGTCAACAAAATTTTGTTTCCATGTAACCTCTAGACAATTCTTGGTGATATCAGACTTCTTTTCCTCCCCTTATATGATAAATGAAAAATACATAGAAATTCATATTTTTGCCTTTGGATTTTTTGCATTTATTATAATATTATGAAAGATACTCATCTAGTTTATAGCAAAAAGTAATATTCATGAGATATTTGCACCCTTGTGGATAAGCAGCTAATGTTCATGCCATGTAAAGTTCATAGACCGGTGTTCCAAACACCAGGCTAGGTAAGTAAAAAATTTAAAATAAAATAAACAACATTTGCAATTTGTCATTCATTGTTTCTTCAAATTTAATATAATACTATTGACTTCTGTTAAAAAGAGTACACTTTTCAAGTATTTTCAGAACCATATAGCTTCAACTTTTACAATTTGAGTAAAGAGGTTTTTTTAAGAATATAATTAAATATATATTGCTTACACTATTTCTCAATTAATTTATTAAATATTCTTACAATTAACTTTTCACATTTCCAGCATTGACTTTCATCTAGTTGCTAAGGCAAAGCCCTGCTATATGCATTAAATTTTACTTTTTTATTAAAAATACTTAAAATATACAAAAAGCAAGGTAAGTAGGAAAAATAAATAAAAATAAAATCAAAAGATATCTTGCTACAATCTCATCCCTGAGTCCCTTATCCTTTATTTAGAACTTCTGTCCTTTTAAAAAATTTTGTTGTTGTTTGGTTATATAAGTTCTTTATGTATGCTTGATATTAGTCCTTAGTTGAATATATGCAAATATATTCACATATATATATATACTACTAGTTGTATAATGTACAATGTACAAATATCTTTTCCTACTCCAAGAGTCTCCTTTCATTCAGGTGATGCTTGTTTTCATTGTACAAAACAGTTTTAGTTTGCCGTAATATTATTTGTTTATTTTATCTCTTATTTAGTAGAGGAGTTGATTTCCTATATACAATGCACTGTTTTCTATTATATATTCTATAGCTTTTCAGTTTGATGTCCATGACCTAAATAATTTTGGATTTATTTTTGTGTATGGTGTTAAGACATGCTGTAGTCTCATTCTTTGCTTGTGACTAGTCAGTTTCCCAGTGGCAATTGTTAAAATATTTTTCTTTTTCCACTGTATGCTCCTGAAAATATTTTTGTAAATTTATTGATCATATATGTGTGTGTTTATTTCAGAAATCTCATTCTATTCCATAGATCTGTGTATATGATTTTATTATAGTACCATATTGTTCCAATCACTATTGCTTTGTAGTATATTCTAAAGTCACAAAACACAGTAAGATATTTCCTTTTTTTCTTCTTAAAATTGATTTTGTTATTTGGGGACTTTGTAATTCCATGCAAATTTCAGTATTATATATTGTTTACCTTCTTAATATGCTTTTTTCACAGTTTTTTTATTTTAATAGTCAATTTATTAATTTTCCTTTTTCTATCATGGACTGTGCTTTCTGTGTTGCATTTAGAAAATCAGACTAAACTCAGAGTCACTGAGATTTTATTTTATTGTTTATTTTAGAAGTTTCATAAAGTGTCACATTTTTTATTTAGGCTTATGGTATAATTTGAATTAACTTATTGTGAAAGCTAAATTTCTGTGTCTATGTTTAGTATCTTTTTACTTTTTTTTGCATATACACATCCGATTATTTTAGCATTATTTGTTGAAAAATAAATTTTTCCTTCAATAGCCACTACTTTTTAAAGCTAATAACATCATTTATGTATTTTATGTGGATTTATTTTATGATTTCTATTCTATTTCATTGATCATTGCATTCTTTCAGCATAACTATGCTATCTTGAATACTATAGTAAGTTTTGAAATCAGAGAGGCAAGTCAGAAAATTTTATTATTTAGTAACATCTTGACTATTGTAGACTTTTCTTTGTTTTTCTACATACAATTTAGGGTCATTTTGTTTCCAACTTGTGATTTCTATTGGAATGTCATTGCTTATGCATCTTGAGTCATCCATTGTATGAAAATGGATCTGAATATTTTGATTTTTACTTTTTAGTCAAAATATTATAATTTTGTCATATATATTCTATACATATTGTGTTATTTTTATACATAGACATGTTATTGGAGCAATTATAATTGATTTTTGTATACTAAGTATTCTATACTTTGCTATAGTTACTCAGTAGTTCAAGGATGCTTTTGTTTTTCTAATGCTTTTATCTATAATACATAGACATAACATATTTTTAATAAGAAGTTATGAAATGTGTTGCTTTAGGTAAGATAGTCATTTTGAACATGTTTAGTCTCACATCCATCAGCAAGTGGTATCTTTGTATCACTTTACTTTTTTTCTAAATCTTTTAACAATGTCTTATAGTTTTCAGAGCACAGATATTTCTTTTTTGTTAAGCTATTACAAGTTATTTAATTCTTTTTGTTATGATTATTAATGAAATCTGTTTTCTTATTCTGTTTGCATAAAAACAGTATATTTTGTATATTAATTTTGTAGTTGGTACTTCGTATTTATTTATAATAATGGTTTTAATCAATAATTATAATAATGTTGGTAGAGTCTTTAAGGCTTTTCTGTACTTCATCATGTCATCTGCAAATAGTGATAATTTTACTCATTTTCCAGTTTGGATTTTTTTTTACGTCTTTCTGCTTTGACTAGAACTTCCAATTCAATATTGAATATTAGTGATGAGTTTGGAAAGTCTTTTCTTACTCCTGATCCTAGAGGAAAAACTTAGCTTTTCACCATTAAGCATTATATTATTTATGGGCTATTATATAGGGACTTCATTATTTTTGAGAAATGTTTTACCCCATTTTATAGAAAAAAATTATCATAACTGGACACTGAATCTTATCAAATGCTTTCTCTGCATCTATTGAGAGAATCGTGTATTTTTTTTCCTCCCTTCTGTTGATATATTTTACACGAATAAGTTTGCATATACTGAATCATCCTTGAGTTCCTAGGATAAATCCAATATGATCACGATATTTGGCTTTCTTTACATAATGTTAAATTTAATTTGCTTGTTGAAGAATTTTTGCATTTATGTTCAGCAGAGATATTTGCTTGTAATTTTCATTTTTTTGTGTGTGATATTGTGTCTGCCTTTGATGTTTGAGTAATATTGGCTTCATCTAATTAATGTGACACCACTCTCTTTTCTTTAAATTCTTGGAAGAGCTTTCAAAGACTAGGTATCAATTCTTCTCTGAAGTTTTGTTAAAGCTCACTGATGAAGCTGTCCTGAAGTAGTTCAATTTTTAAAATACTTGATTATGTCTTCCTTTTTTTTTCTTGTGATAAATCTGCTAAAGTTTACTATTTCTTCCTGATTTAGTTTTGTATGTTGTATGGTTCTAAGAATGTGTCAGTTTCCTCTAGTTTATGCAATTTATTGGCATATAGATGTCCCTAGTAGCCTTAGACTTTTTTTTATTTCTGTACTATCTGTTTAACCTTTTTATTTATAATTCTAGTTATTTTAATTTTCTTTTTTTTCTTAATGGGCCTAGGAAATTTTTTTTTCTGTTTTAATTTATGTTTTCAAAGAAAAAGACTTTTTTGTTTAATTAATTGTATTGTCTTTTCATTCTACCTGTTATGCTCTTTTTATTATTTCTTTCCTGCTGCTAACTTTTGTTTTTTTTGTTCTTTTTCAGTTGGTATAGGTGTGGTATTAGATTGATTTATTTGATCTTTTTGTTATGTCTTCATTTAAACCTGTATTGTTATAAATGTCCCTCTTATTGTGATTTTTCCCATCATTTCTAAAACTCATCTTTTCATTTTCATTTGCCTCCAGATAGTTTTTTTAATTTTTCCTTTGATTTCATGTTTTATTCCCAATAGTAATTCACAAGTACATTGCTTTGTCTTTACATATTTTGCTGTTTTTTTCTATATTCATTTCTTTGTGATCAGAGAAGAAACTTGTTATGGTATCAATTTTAGTCAATTTTTTGTCATTCTTTTGTGCTCAAATATATTATCTATCTTTGAGATGACATGAGCTCTTAAGAATGTGAATTTTGCCATTGTTGAGTGAAGTGTTCTTTAAATGTCTATTAAAAACATCTCATCTAATTTGTTACTTATTGTTGTTGTTTCTTTGTTGATTTTCCACACTATTTATTCTATAAATATTCTATTTATTCCATAGCTCTTATGATGGGATATTGAAGTCTTCTATTATGGAAGTACTTACTGTTAATGTCTTTAACTATTTTGACATTTGCTTTATTATTATACTCTGTATTAGTCCATATATATATTAATACCTATTTTCTCATCTTACTGAATAGACCTGTTAATTATTATGTGATGTTCATCCCTGTCTTTTTTACATTCATTATTTGGAAGTCTATTTGATCTGAAATAATTATAACTGTCACTGCTTTTTTCGTTAATTATAGGATTATATCTGTTTTCATAACAGGATATAAATGCTCCACACTCAGGTGCAGTTCTTAGATGATGGGCCCCTGGTAAAGGAATAAGTGCTCCATATTTTCAGAATTAATTCTCTATCACTGATGTTCTTTATAATCCAAAGGGCCACAGTGTCTCAGTAAGTTAGTATGGAGATTTTTATCTCAACTCTCACTACACTTTCTGATTGTTTCATCCCTTTTCCTCATGTAGATGAATGTCTTATTATTCTATATCATTTTTGAAAGGCCATGATTCTTAAACGGATGCAGTTTTAATGTGTCTTCAGGGAGTAAAAGTGTTCAAAATCTTACCATCCTGCAATCCTTCTGTTCATTTTTTTTAAATCATATTACTTTTGTTGTTGCTTTTTTTGAGTTTGTGTTTAGTATTTTGAATATCAATCCCTTGTGAAATGTGTAATATACAAATACAGTTTCCCATTCAGTGGAATGTGTTTTCATTTTGATGATGATTTATTTAACAATGCAAAAGCTTTTTGTTTTTTCTTTCTTTCTGGGTTTAGTAACAGTGTTTCTTTTTTATTATTGCATTATTTCTAATTGTATTATTTTGCACTAATCTGTGTATTTTACTATATTGACTTTGCACCTCAGTTTGTGTGCATTTTAAAGCGTGCTCACCACCAGTATCCCAGTGCACTATACCACCTCCTTGTTAGCTCCTTCCTTCCTTTATTCTAAACCCTTGCTCCAGTCACAATCTTGTTTCCAATGAAGTTTATTAAGATTTGTCTGCTTTTTGAATTCTTTATATTCCACATATGACCAAATTAATCTTATACTTTTTCTGTCTGTCAGTTTTTCTTATCATTATAACATTCATCCAGATTGTTGCAAGAGAAATGATTTCACCTTTTTCTAGCAACTGAATAGAATTCCAAACTTTTTCATCCAGTCATCTGTTGATGGTCATTAAGGATTAAGGTCATCCTTGTCTTTGCATGTCTTTCCAAGCATGTGTTCTATTGTATTATTTAGTTGTATATCTGATGTTTCTTTTGTCCTCAAAACTCATCCAATTCATTTTTGGTAAATAAGCCTGTTACATGTTTTATAATATCTTCCTGTTATTATATTTTCTGTTTCTCAAACTTTTATTAATAGAATATTTATTTAAACTTTACATAAGCTTTCTCTGTATCATCTTATTTTTTTAATTTTTTCCTATGTCTGTGTATACATACATACATACATATGTGCAGATTTAGTTTAGCATTATAATTTCAATCTCTAAAAGCAATTGTCCTCTGGTAAATACATTTTCACAGTTTCATATTCATGTTATGTTTAAGCTATATTATCTTGATCTAAGAATGGTAACTAGAGACGTTTTGGTTGATTTTCCTTTTAGATTTTACATAGCTGTGCTTATGGTCACTTACAGTTTTTGGTCTTTCACAAAGCTAGCTTATTTTAAATGTCTGACAATTCTTAATTTTATATTTTATTTTTTAAATTATATTAACAAAATTAGAATTAGATCCTATTAGTGTGAGAAAATTTTTATCACCTATGATAGGTAATGGGTGGACATTATATTGTGAGACCTTTAATGTAGAAATATGCTGATATTTTCGCTGAAGGGTAATAGACTATACAAATTGTTCTGTATATCTAAGATTTTTTGTCAGATTTCCTAGAGACTTAAAAAAAACCTTGTGTTTAGAAGAATACATGGGTAGAGCAGTGGTTAAGTCTACTGTTTCCAAAGGATGCAGGCCACATACCCCTGGGTTCAAGTCCTGAGCCTAGGGTGTCAGGAGGGCTGGGGGAAACAACCAGTGTGACCAACTAAAAATTAAATAAATAAATAAATAAATAACGTGCTCTTCCTGTTCTATGTCTTCCTAACTTCTAAAACAAAACTGGCGTTTAAGTGACTGCTCCTCTGGTGTACTGTTCATGAAGATATGAAAGAACTGGATGAATTATTTCTTCTTACACAGATCCTGAATATCCTTTTACCCATTCTTGCCCTGTATTAAACTTGGGGCTTTCAAGAGCATTATCTTTCTCAGGGTCTGCAAGGAAATTTCAACCTTTTAGATACAGCTTCTTCAATGCATACTTCAGGTACTAGCCTCTTACTGTTAAAGTCAAGGAGTTTACTCACTTGACTGCAGAACACAGATAAGAGCAGAGACTCTTTGAACAGATGTCTGTTCTTCAAATGTTTATTAAAATTTTCTTGCTGGTTACTATATCCCCCTTGTACTATTTTTAACATTCCTTTTTAGTTTCATTATACTTTTTAAAATAATAGATATAGAAGACATAAAATATATGGTAATTCTGCCATGTTTAATTTGAAGTATCTTAGCGTGTCTTATTTTGCATTCATTTATTCTTTATATAATATTATTTTCTTTACACTAATGATTTTATAACTTGTCATTTACCTCTTTCCAAATAACTTCTTTATTATTACTTGCAAAGAATAGCTAGTGATACAAAACACCTGTTTTTTTTTCTGAAATTTATTATTTCTTCCTTAATGAAGAAGAAATCATTTACTTTGAAAAATAACTTGACTATATATATAGAATTCTAGGTTTTCCACACAGATTTCCAAATAATTTATATTAATAATTTTGCTCTCAAATTTGTGGTAACTCCCTACTCATTAAGTTTGGACTGCACATATTTCCTTCTGCCACAGAGTATAGTATGGAATTGAGAAATATCACTATACTTACATTGGATCTACTAAAACACTGCATCAGTCAGATGATCAAGGTTAGCATGAATAATAAGTCATACTGATGATATATTCTAAAAGACATAACAATTCATCTATGTGGTTGTTCTTTTAAGAGCATATTACTGCATGTTAATCAGGAGAAAAACTTCATACAAATTGAAATTTAGAGACCTTCTACAAAATATCTGTTCAATATTGCTTAAAATTTTCAAGGTCATTAAAATCAAGGGTTATTTAAAAACTGGTGCAGTCAAGAGAATGTAACCAAAAATATAAAGTGGTATCTTAGATGGAATCATAAAACAAGTCAGAAACAAGATATTAGTTAAGCTAAAAACATCTGTATGAACATCTAAACAAATTATGTGTTTTAGGTAATAATAAACTATTGATAGTTTTCACTGAATGTAACATAATACCACAAATACTAGGAATAGCAGAAAGAAGTGTGGTATATTTTGAATACTGTGTTATCTTTAGATTTTTTTCTATAAATCTAAAATTGTTCTAAAATAAAAGCTAATTTTCAAAGTGTAACATTTTCAATATACCCATGAATACCATCATATCAAACAGAAAAAATAATATAGCTTTATATAAGTTTATGCAAAATATTGGGTATATAAAACCTAAACATTTAATTAGAGAAACTAACATAATACCAACAAAGTAATTTAAGATAGCAGAAAAAGAAATTATTAAATATGAAACTCAAATTACAATGAAACAAAGAAAAGCAGATTTGATGAATAAATTCATAGTTGTTCTTAAAACTGATTAGTAAAATATAAAGAAAATGTAGACAACTCATCATGATGGAAAAATCAGCAAAAATATAATCAAAATATTGTACATAAGAATAAAAATACAACAATATCGGGAAAATATTTTTTAAATTCTATCTAAGTATTGAGATGGTGCATAAAATTTATATAAATCTATAAAAATACCATAGAATATAAAAATAGTGACAGATTTTCTCTCCAAGAGATATCAAATACAATTTTTAAGATTTAATTCCACAGTATTTAAAAGTTCAAAATTAATATTCTTCTGTATATTGCTGTTTAATAAATAAGATGAGATACTTTGTAATTATTTTGACAAGAATATAACAATAATATAAAAAGTACGAGTAAGCTTTATACATGACTAAAATTTATATTTTAGTTTCCTATGGATACTGCTACCAATTACTGTAAATGTGTAAACAGAACTCTCCTTTCTGTAAACATTAGGGAAAAAGCTGGGGTTTTTTTTTGTTTGGTTGGTTTTTGTTTTTTGTTTTTTTGCCTTTTTGCCTTTTCTAGTTTCTAGAGGCTTCTTGTATTCCTTGCTTAATGACTAGGCTGATCATATGTACCGATTTAAAAAGGATTATGTAATTTTTTTCATATTTCCCAACTGGCTTGTTGTTTTAATATAAATGTCAATTGTGGCCTGTTTTTAATAAACCAGGGCCATCGTAGGGCAAAATGAGCAGTTGGGTTCCCCTGAGTCTAGCCTGTTGGTGTGGCCCAAAAGCAGCCACCCCTTTTGCTCTGCACTAAAGATGGCCTTTGTCAGTGCTGACTGAAGCAGGCCAGGGCTTACTGCTGTTGTTCCTGTCTCTTGTGAAGAAATAGGAGCCATAGTAAGGGGATTACACCCAACCCTACACATATGTTTATTTCTTCAAAGAGAGCAGACTACCACAGTGTGATCAAGCTTCAGGTATGAGGCTATCTTGGGAACTGGGGTATTATTGGGCATTTCTGGCACTGAAATGTTTAAAGTGGCATGTGTTTTAGGCAGGACATTTAGATTTGGACTTACATGGGTTCCACATTTTCACCAATGGTGCCAAATTTCTTGCACTGGCCCTGTTTAAATTTCCACTATCACATGCCATCACTATTATTGCCTATGGCCATCACATAGTACTTACTTGTTGCTGGCCTGGCTCCTTTACTCATTATTATTTCACCTCCTCTCATCCCCTTAGTTGCCTGCGCATAACCCCATCCCATTTTTGCCATCCCAATGTCCCATTTTTGTCTCAAAGAATTATGGTCAGTCTATTTATGTTCCCTTTCTGCTTTCAAAGCCAACAATGTTTTCTCAAAGCTTACATTGTATCTCTGGACAGTGACTTTTCTATTTTCCTCTTCCACATTTAAAGAATCTCTGTGATTTCATTGCCCACTCTTCTGAAACCATTGTAATCTCTCCATATTAAGGCCATCTGATTAGCAAACTGAATTCTATCTATAACCTTTCTCTTTTCAAATTTAACCTAAAAATTTCTCATGTTCTGGGAATAGAATACATCTTGGTGTAGAAATGAGGATTATTCTACCTACACTATATATCAAAAACAGTTGATCAGAAATTATTTCTAGAGCTAAACTAAATCCTCAATACAGGGAATTGAATAAAAGTAGGAGTTTTGGAGACAGAGTAGGGAGTTTCAGCCACTTAATTTAACCACTAACTCCAAAAATTCCACAGCATATGAGCTAAAATCAGATCAGTTTACTACTTGATACTTTAAAACTCCCTTATGTCTTGACTCCTTTGGAACATACTTAAGATCACCTTTTGGCTGTGAACTCATGATTTGTATTCTCAAATAAATTCTTTTCTGACTATATTATAGCCTGATGATTTCTACCTATTTGACATATGGAAATAAGGTAAATCCTATAATTAGTTTTAATAATAAATATTAATGAATAATAAGGATTCATGCTCAAAATATATTAGATTTATATTTTATTCAATCTTAGAAACAATGGAGAAAGAAGATAATTTCACTTTTCAAATAAAGAAAATGAGGCTTAGAATAATTACATAATCTCATAAAATTTTCATAGAATTTAACAATGGAAATGGATTCTTTAGCAATTTGACACTTTGACCTAAACTCTTAAATTTGAAGTTAGAAAATTGTTTTCATTTTTTTTACATATACTATATACAGTATATGGTATCTGCAAATTTTAGCTTCTAGGAAAAATAGGATATTGAAACTAAATATCTGTATGTAGATATGACCAAATAGTTAATCTGTATTCTTTAAGTTTTAATAATATACTCTTAGAACTTTAGCTGTGAACAGCCACAAGGCTCACCCAAGGATAGGTCGGAGAAAGACAAAAGAGCTGAAAGTTGTCACTTTCCAGCCAAGCATGAGAAATGGAATGTTTTGCAGCCTGAAGCAAGATCAAATGCTGTTTAACTCCCCTCCTGTTTACAGAACTCAAGAACTCCACTCCTACCCCTGTACAAGACTTGTCTAACATTCCAGCCCATGGACTCTACCCCTAAATCAACAGCTCAGTCAGATGGCCTTATCAGAATTCCATCTATAGTTGCCCCTTCCGTTTTAGTCAGTGACTGTTCCCCTTAAAAGCGGTGCTCTCACACTGCTTCCCTGGCATTGCTCCTTCTCCCTCTTCTCAGAAAGGAGCTTTTTCCTGCCTGCACATGGGACAATAAAGTCATGCCTAGAGTGTATCAACTCCCTTGTCTCGGTCTCTTTCCTTGTGGGTCTATACAGCTGCAGTTATTTATAAAAATAAATACATTTCCAAACACATTTTATTGTCTTGAACAGTCATATGGTTGAGTTTAAGCAAATGAAAAATGAGATAAAGCATAATATTCAAATTTTGTCCTTAAAGAATATAGTGTGCCCTTTTATTTTTGCCATTTCTGGATGACTAAAACATTTTGTTAATGGAATCCTTGGATGTGTAAACAAAGACAACATGCTCAGGACAATAGAGCAACAGGAGAGAAGATTAGTTCCCTATTTCTAGAGTGTTTTCATTTGAGATATTATGCTAGAAATAAACAAATATAAAATTTTTGAACCTGGTTTTAGTTTTTTGTTCTTGTTGCATTGTAATTATGTGCAAACACAAAAATTTGGTTCTGGAAGTAGGACTGTTTTTGTAACTGGATGTAGGTCCACCATTCACTACCTCAAAAGTCAGTACCTGAGAGGACAAATGTTGATGGAAGGAAAGTGGGCTTATTATGGAGGCAACAATTGAGGAAATGGGGCACCTGCTCTGCCTCAAATTCACTTCTCTGACTGCCAGGGTTCCAGATACTATATAGATACTTGGAGGGGGAAAGATGGAGGAAAGTGAGAGATTTGGGGAATTCCACAGGTATTGGCAATAGGGAAATGGGGTCTGCTAGCTTATCTGGTTGATCACAGGTCTTGCCGCTTCAGCGGAAAAAAAATTCTATTAAGTATCTTTTTCTCTCCAAGCTGCTTTATCAATAACTAGAATATATGTTAATTAATGTATTACTCAGATTATGATTAATTGATTTTGCTGGATAATTAGTATTACTGGATCCCTATTTGCTACCTGTTAACTATTACAAGTCTCAAATATCAATCAGTCTAGTGTGTTGGTGGCATATCTCAAGGGTACAGATGTTGCAGATGAGGTTTATGACTTTTCTTGTGCAAAATAAAATATTTATTGTTAACATTTTTATATACTAGAGATTATTGTGATGGAATTTTCAGAAGTTAGAACACAGATCAAATAAGACTATATCTTAAAGGAATACAGTAGAAGAAATCAGATTATTAGAAAGTGTTTCCTATTAACATTTGCAACAAGGATCTGTTACAGAGACAACATCATTAAAGATCTATGGAGTTACAGAGGACAGTTATCAGAGAACACAGTATGTATGGATAAGGGAGACTGGTTTGGTCTCAATCTACATTCTATCATATCTAATATTTGTACAATTTCAACCCTGTAAGGATTGAAACATCCAACTTTTGTAGATCAAACAGAAGTATCAGTAAGAGGTGAAAATGAAGAAGCCACCTTGGAAGCAGATATGAACATTGCCTCACACACTTAAACAACTATCATTAAGAGACAATTGGAAGTAGTTCAGGGGCAAAATTTAAATAGAGGTATTTACCATCCCACTTACACCTTTGTTTCAGATAGTCTTAAAATAGTCTCCTTAAAGGAATGGCAGATAAGGAATACACAGAACACAATGCATCAGATAACTCCCCAGGGTCATAAATTATATGTAGAATGTATCTTTGTCTTTTGTCTCTTCCTTCATGGTACACTATAGAAATAGACATAAAATCTGGAAGTCAAAATTTTCAGAGGATTTTCCCCTCTTTTGGATCCATTGGATGGTCTATACAATAAATTGACACAAGAGATTAACAAGAGAAAAGAAAAATTTAATTTTGTATGCACAGAGTTCAATAAAATATGGAACCTAACAAATGACCAAAGCAGCCATTTTTAAAGGTCATAGACAAGGAAATAATTTGTGAACAGTATATGAATAAATATTTGAAAGTTTTATTTTGGATAAATAATTCAGTAATTAAACTGAGCTTTTATATGTAGGTTTCTCCCCCTACCTCTCTGATGGTAAAGGTGTCTCTCCATCTCTGTACAGGGAGGATAATTTTCACATAGAGATTTATTTTTTAAGGAAATATGCAGGCAGAAATGAAGGTGAGAAATCAGGCAAGCAGGAAGAGAGAGGAGGAGAAAGTATTTATCTTTATTTTTTTTTGTTCATCTTGGTTATTCTTCCTGGCCCCAGGTCTCAAACCTGGGTCTTTGAGATCGTATATGCGCTATGTCCAGTGACCTCATATGCTAAGTAATTACTGAGTTCCTTACAAAGAGATATATTTCTTACTTTCAAGGAGCAACAATGAGGAGGATGACCAGGAAAAATTCCTGCTTTTACGAGAAAGGGAGGTATGGATATCACTCATCATTAACGATTATTTTAATTCTAAAAATAATCAATATCCTACCTTGGCACATCTTGGAGCACCCTGATCTGGGACCTGATTATCCACTATGTTTTCAAGGGAGTATATTATTAAATGTTGGAATCAAAGACAGACTGCCACATGATGTGCTTAAGTGACATGGTGATTATTTTAATTGAGAGAAGCTGAGAGGCACAAGACTTAAGAATAATATTTTGTTTAATCATCTAATTACCTAAAAGTGAGAAATCTCTAGTGTTCAGTGAGATGGGAAGGAGTTTACAGTCTTATCACTTATCACTACTAGGCTTGCTTTATATACATATGCAAATAAATTACACAAAACTCCTTCTTTAAATTGCAATTCTCTTTGTTCTGTTTTTCCCTCCTAAATATATTGCCCTGTTTCTAGAAACTATATAATCGCATTGGAATGATCAGATGAGAGGTAACAATATTCTATGCTTGAGCTTCCATGCCTACATAATTAAGATTTGCCTTCTCTATACAAATTAATTTTATTATTTCTGTTGTTAAGGACTTAGAAAGGTAGAGGAGGATTAGCTTCCTAACACAAACTATACGTGTTAATGTCAAAAGCCTATACCCTTTTGACACTCAAAATCACTCTCACATCCCAGAAACTCTACCAGCATATATTAGATTATGAAATAATTTAAATGCTATAGGAGAGCATACTTGACATATGGGACAAAAAAAATAAGGAAAAAGCTACTAGTGGATAATCAGGAGGCAATAAGAATGATGAACAAGGTAGTCTTTCGCAGAGAGTAGAACCCAGGAATGTTGTCTAGTGATCTACAGTAAGTTTGACAGGTCTTTCAGTGGGAAAGACCTTGAGACCCGCAATTCAAGAATGAAATAAAAACTCATCAATATACTGACAACCAGCAGGGGAAAAGTTTAATGAAGAGTGATAGGGCCCCTGGAGTCTTCTTAGAAAAAACTCATGTGCTGACCAGGGCACCGGGGTATACATAAAATGCAGGATTCCTGGAGGTGGGGGAATGGGACTGTTACCAGGTAGAGTTAGGCTAATATTTTCCAGAAATAATTGGAAAATTTCAGGGAAAAGGACGTCACCTCTTGTTGCAGCATTTATGGAGAGTGTCATATCAGTCACTGTGCCTAGGGGTCATACAAGTCGACATGCTAATGACATTTTATGCTCTTAGGATCAAGTCTGGGGTTTCTATGCAGACAGTGACCCTTAAACAAGTCACTTTAAGCACTTTGGACTTTAGTTCCCTGAGGCAGCTCTAAAACAGAAAGAATTCTCCTCAGTGTCTTTCAGGTTCAACCCACAAGTAGCCATGCTGAAGGATAACTGATAAGTGGAAAATGACGGTGCTGCCTTTGTTTAACCCCTCCCACCCCTTGCCCTCTGGGACAAACTTACCTACACATATCCAGATGAATTGGTTGTCATTGTGTTACCTATCTTTTCCTGATCACTGTATTAAAAATCCAATCACATATCCCACATTGTAGTGATATTTTGAGATATTTTTCATAACTCATGATAGCTGAGCATTAGTATTTTAGAAAATTTTCAAGCTTATAGGCATCATATTGCTAGTTTGAAATAAGATGTGCAGACAATACTCCATAGAAATGAGAAAATACTAAAAATGGAGAAAATTTAAAAGATTTTTCTTTTCTTTTTTCTTTGAGAGAGAGGAGGAAGAAGCACTTATTTTATTTTATTGTTTTGGTTCCTCATCTTGGTTGTTCCCTCTCAGCCACCATGCAAATGCCACCATCGCCAAGGTCATGAACCCAGGTCCTTGTGACATACGTGTACTACGCTAGTCAGAGGTCAGAAACACAATGGTTGAGCCACCAGGGAATGCTTCAAGCTGGTTTTTAACATTCATCAGTATAGTACTACCTGTTCCATTAACTTCTTCTATTCACCACATAGTTAACAATCTTTCAAAGTACACTTCAATGTGCTTGTTTTGTGGGTTTTTTTATTGATTGTCTCTGTAGTCTGCTAGAATCTGAACACCAAGCAGAAATTTTAATTTTGCTTACTGAAATATCTCTCTAAAATATCTGTTCTTAGAAAAGTGCTGATACCTATAGTGTAATCAACAACACAGGAAATAAATGAGCCATTAATAAATAAAAAGCCATTAATAAATAAAACCGTGCATAAATACTTTGATTGTAGCTGGGAAAAAGTATGTTGAAAAGAAAGACTACATTTCCCAGTTTCCTTTGAAGCTAATCATGATCACTGATCATCTTCTGGCTGAAATAAGTATACTTAAAATATATTTAAATTTTTTAATATTCTTTCTGTTGGCCAAGAAATAATCAGACTGTATATGATCAAGAAAAATTTTATTGGGTATCTTAAATGTTGTCAGGGTCCACAACCAAGGAGCAGTACCTTATTGTGTGCCATCAGTGGCAGGATCTAGTAGGGAAGTGATTTGGACATGGAATACTTGTTTTGAAACTTTTTGTTCTTTATTTCATTTGTCTATTAATTGCTTGACAAGTGTTTTCAGATCAAAAGCTACAAGTTGGGGTCATTTGTGACAATAGCAGATAGACTATTTTTAATTTATTTTTTATTGTAGTAATTATTCTACATATTAAAATAGTTTCCTATGTATATGTTCCCAATTTCTTAGATGTATTTCAATACACTATGCCCTCCACCAAATCACCAAGCATTCTTCCCCATTACGCAGTGGGCTGCATCACCATTTACTCATGTCCACCCCATTACCTTTTGGTAACCTCAGTTCTGTTGCAAAAGTTTCAGAGTTGGTTATGTTTCATCTGTTCCTTTGTCTATTCATATTCCATCTGTAAGTAAGACCATCTGGGATCTGCCTTTCTTCTATTGACTTGTTTCACTTAGCACAATCCCTGTTGATTCAAATGGCAGGATTTCATCTCTTCTGAGGGCTGTGTAGTATTCCATTGTATGCATGTACTACATCTTCCGTATCCATTCATCTGCTATTGGGCACTTAAGTAATTTCAAGTTCTTAGCTATTGTAAATAAGGCTGCAATAAACATGGGGATACATACATCTCTGCGATGGGTGCTTTTGTATCTTTTGGGTACATACCCAGATGTGGAATGACAGGATTATATGGGATTTCCATCTTCAGGTATTTGAGGAATCTCCAAATTGCTCTCCATAGGATTTGTACCAATTTGCACTCCCACCAACAGTACAAAAGTGTTCCTTTTTTCTCCACATCCTCACCAGCATTTGTTGTTTCCAGCCTTTGGATAATAGCTATTCTTTCAGGTGTAAGGTGATATCTAATTTCTGTTTTAATATGCATTTCCCTGATCTCCACTGAGTATGAATTTCATGTCCTTGTTGGCCATCTGTATATCCCCTTCAGAAAAGTTTCTCTCCAATTTCTCCTCCCATTTTTTGATTGAATTGCCTGTTCTGTTGTTGAATTTTATGTTTTTTGTATATTTTAGATATTAAGCCTAAGTCATAAATATCAAATACAAATATATCTTCTCCCAGTTAGTAGGTTTCCTTCTGGTTTTGGTGATGTTTACTAATGTTGTGAAGAAGTTCCTTAGTTTGCTGTAGTCTTACTTGTTTATTTTTCTTTTTTTTTTCCCTTGATGGTGGGGTTGTGTCCCCAAAGTCTTCTCCATGACTGATGTCATGGACAGTCTTTCCTATGTTGTCTTCTAAGAGCTTTATTGTTTCTGGTCTTATGTCCAAGTCACTAAGACATTTTGAGTTAATCTTTGTGAATGGTGTTAGAGAGTGGTCTTACTTCATTCTTTTGCATGTGGCTGTCCAGTTTTCCCAACACCATTTGTTGAAGAGACTTTGTTTTTTCCATCAAATGTTTTTGACTCCTTTGTAATAGACTAACTGACTATATGAGTGGGTTATTTTTTGGTGATTCAGTTCTATTCCACTGAGCTGTGCCTCTTTTATTAGTCCAGTACCATACCGTTTTGATCGTTATAACTTTGTAATATAGTTCAAAGAATGGAAGTGCCATCCCTCCAGATTCCATATTTTTTTTCTAATGATTGATTTGACTATTCCAGTCTTTTATTGTTCCATACACATTTTAAGATTTTCTGTTCTATTTCCTGGAAATAAGCCTCTGAGATTTTAATGGGGATTGCATTAAACCTATATATTGCTTTGGGTAAGATGATCATTTTAATGATATTGATTCTTCCCAGCCACAAGCAGGGATTGTCTTTCCATTTCTTTGTGTCCTCTATTTCTTTTAAGAAGGACTTTCAGTTTTCCTTATAAAGATCTTTTACTTCCTTTGTCAGGTAAGCCCAGGTATTTCATTCATTTAACTTCTATTTTAAATGGTGTGATTTTCATGACTTCATTTTCTTTCAGCATATTTTTTGTACATAAAAATGAAACAAATTTTTGTGCATTGATTTTGTAGACCGCCACTTTACTGTATCCATTGATCAGGGCTAGAATTTTTTGATAGAGTTTTTGGGTTTTTCAATATATATAATCATGTCATCTGCAAATAATGAGAGTTTTACTTCCTCGTTTCCTGTTTGGATTCCTCTTATTTCTTTTTCTTGAATAATTGTTCTGGCTAAGTCATCCAGTAGAATACTAAATAGCAGTGGTGAGAGTGAACAACCTTGCCTTGCTCCTGACCTACAAGGAAATATTTTCAATTTTTTGCCATTGACTATGATGTTGGCTGTGGGTCTTTCATATATGGCCTTTATTATGTTGAAGGAAGAACCTTCTGTTACCATTTTATGGAGAGTTTTTATCATAAATGGGTGTTGGAACTTGTCAAAAGCTTTCTCTGTATCTATTAATATGATCATGTGGATTTTCCCTTCACTCTTGTTGATGTGGTGTGTGACATTAATAGATTCACCTATGTTGAAACATCCTTGCTTCCCTGGGATGGATCCCACTGGGTCATGATGGGTGATCTTTTGGATGAACTGTTGATTTTGGTTTGCTAATAAATTGTTGTGAATTTTTGCATCTATGTTCATTAGAGATATTCGTCTGTAATTTTCTTTCCTGGTGACATCTATCATAGCACTTGGTATCAGTGTAATGTTAGACTCATAAAAAGTGTTTGAAAAAGTTCCCTGTTCTTCAATATTTTTTAAGAACTTGAGAAGAACAGGTTTTAAATCTTCTCTGAAGATTTGTTAGAACTCATTGGAGAAGCCATCTCGTCCTGGGCCTTTATTTTTGGGGAGGCCCTTGATTACTTCTTCAATTTCACTGCTTGTGATCATTCTGTTTAGATTTTCCAATTCTTCCAAGTTCAGACTTGGAAGACTATACTTTCCTAGAAATAGATGCATGTCCTCAAGGTTGTCTATTTTGGTGACACAGAGTTGTTCATAGTAGTCCCTTATGATGTTTTGAATTTCTTTGGTATCTGTTGTAACTTCTCCCCTTTCTTTTATGATTCTAGTTACGATAGTTTTCTCCCTTTCTTTCTTTGTGAATCTAGCCAATGGTTGGTCAACTCTATTTTTTCAAATAACCAACTGTTGGTGTCAATGATCTTCTGGATTATCTTTATGTTTTCTATTTCATTCATTTCTCTTCGAATTTTGATTATTTCCTTTCTTCTGATGACTTTTGGCTTAAATTGTTCTTTCTCTAGTTGTGTTAAATGTAGTTACATGTTTATTTGCGATTTTTCTTGTTTCTTGAGATAGGCTTAGAAAGCGATTAACTTTCCCCTTAGTACTGCTTTTGCTGCATTAATAGATTCTGCTCACTCATATCCTCATTCTCATTTGTCTCTAAGTATTCTTGCAGTTCCTCTTTAATTTACTCTTTCACCCAAGAGTCCTTCAGGAGCATATTGTTGAGTTTCCTTGGTTTGGGGGTCTTCCAGCTTTCTTTTTGTGGTTGATTTCCAGTTTTTTGGCTATCGTGGTCAGAGAAGATACTTGGTATGATTTCGATCTTTGCAAATTTGTTGAGAGTTGTTTTGTGTCCCAGAATATGTCTTATCCTTGAGAATATTCCGTGATTGCTTGAGAAGAAAGTGAAATCTGTAGTCGTTGGGTGAAACGATCAGTATATGTCTATTAGACTTATTTGTTCCAGATGGTCATTTAAAGTGGCTGTATCCCTATTAATTTTCTTCCTGGTTGATCTGTATATTGCTGTAAGTGGGGTGTTGAAGTCCCCCACTATTATTGTGTTGCTGTCAATGTCTCCCTTCAGATCTAATAATATTGCTTGATATGTATTTGATGTTCCTTCATTTTATGCATATATGTTATTAGTAAGCATTGTGTCCTCCTGTTGGATTGATACTTTAATCATTATATAGTGCCCATCTCTGTCTTTTGATATTCTTTTTAGATGGAAGTTGGTTTTATCTGATATGAGCATAGCCGTTCCTGCTCTTTTGTGATTGCCATTCGACTGTATGATTATCTTCCAGTCATTGACTTAGTGTCTTTATTTATCTTTTGGAAGAAGATGGGTTTCCTGAATGCATTGGGAGGTTGGGTTATGCTTTTTAAATCAACACAGCCACTCTTCATTGTTTAAGTAGTGAGTTCAGCCCATTAACATTTAGGGTGATTATTGATAAATAACTGTTTAGTGTCTTTTTATAATTTGTTTTCTGTATTTTGCTCCAGATGATGGCTTTGTTCTCTTTGTCCTTTTAGGTTGATGGTTACAGCTATACTTTGATTGATACAGCCTTTTGTTTTCATCTTCACTTTCTTCCTTGGAATATATTTTTAGGTTACCCTGAAATTAGCATTCAAAGTTCTATGTTCACCACCTAATTTCATTTGAAAGCATATTTGTCTTCCACTCATTCTATCTGCATTATTTTTCTCTTCTCTTCCTCCCCCCTTTTAATATTTCTTCTCTTATCTTTTTTCTGTGTTTTTTTTTATGGTTTATAGCATGTCCTTTAATATTTTTTGTAAACTGGTTGTATGGTGATATATTCCTTTAACTTTTGCTTGTCAGAAAATATTTTTTTCATTCCTTCAGTTCTGAATGATAATCTTGCTGGATATAATATCTTAGGCTGAAAATCCTTTTCTTTTATTACATTGAATATATCATTCCATTTCCTTCTGGCTTTTAGAATTTCAGTTGAGAAATTCACTGACTATCTTATTGGGGATCCTCTGTATGAGACATGTTTTTCTCTAGTTGCTTTTAATGTTCTCTCTTTATCTTGTATTTTTGACATTTTTTACAATGATGTATCTACGTGTATTTCTGTTTGAGAGTCTTTTATTAGGAACTCTTTGAGCTTCCTGAATCTGGAAGCTTGCTTCATTCCTCAGATTGGGAAGCTCTCATCGATTAGGTCTTCAAATATGGCTTCTGCCCCCTTCTCTCTCTCTTCCTCTGAGAGCCCTGTGATGCATATATTGTTCCTTTTGATGTTATCCCAAAAGTCTTGAATGTTGTCTTTGTTTTTTTGCAGTTTTTTTTTTTTTTTTTAAATCTCTTTGCTGGTTTGCTTGAGTTCCTCTGTTCTCTCTTCTAGATCACTGATTCTTTTGGAAGCTTCATCCATCTTATTGCTGAGTTCCTCTATTGAGTTCCTTAATTCAGCCATGGTGTCTCTTAACTATCTGATGTCTTGCTTTCTTTCTTTGCTTCCTGACATTCTCGTTTACTGCCTCTAATGATTTCTGGATTCCCATGAGTATGTTAATTATTGTTACCCGAAATTCCTCTTCAGGTAATTTACAAATGTCTGCTGTATTCGGATTTGTCCCTGGGTTTTTGATTGGATCCATCATTTTGCATATTTTTTTTCTGTGCCTTTGCTCTATTCAGCATTCTCTTTCAATTTCTGACTTTTCGGTTTCCCTTGTGTTGTGTAGGTTTGACTTGTCCAAGTATGGCAATCAGGCTGCAGTGGCATGCCATGGGTGGAATTTCCTGTGGTTGGATGTTTGGTGGGTAGGATTTCCGCTCAGTGACCCCAGGCTCTGGAGTAAAATCGTTGTGGGAGGGGTTTGATTTGGCTGATTTCTGGTGATGGCGGTACACAGTTCAGTTCACTACACAGGCTCCAGCTCAGCTCCTGGTGCCCTGACTCTCCTTTCACCCTCTCCCACGTTGGCTCTCCATGGCTCAGCTTCTCAGCCTCACTGAACCCGCCTCTCGCTGCCTCCACAGCTGGTTCCGAAATCCCTAGCTTCCAACCTACCGAGTGTCCAGAGACCCCCAAGCTCTGTCCGAAATCCAAATCAGCTGCATAGCTGAGAACCATGCCAGGTGCCCTCACCCACCATTAACCATCAGCTGTTCTGTCTCTAGCTGAATTGCCAGTTGTTTCTTGGTATTTGTCTTAGGAAAATAGATGACATTTTGGGTGTGTGTGTGTGTGTGTGTGTGTGTGTGTGTGTCTGTGGAGAGCATCTTATTAAATCACCATACGGAAGTCGATCCTAGATTCTCCTTTCTTTCATAGTCACCAGCAGGGAATAAACGGAATTGCTGAATCATGCTGCACCCAGAAATTCATGCACAATTCTTGACATAGCAAGTAGAAATATGATGGACTCTCTCTCTAAAGTAGATTTTACACTTTTTAGGGAAGGGTTGAGCCTTTAAGAATAATAACGTGCGCTATTGAACTGTTCATATAAGTCAGGATAGTGTACACATCAGTATGAGAACTTAAAATGGACTTGATCCCTGATGTGGAGAGCCTGATATCATAGCCCTATAGCAGTCATATCTGGGTTTTTATTTAAGAGGAAAATAAAACCCTACTTGGTCAAAGCAGTACTTCATACTATTTTTCACATAACAAAAGCTAGAATATGCTATATGTATAGCTTGTTGGGAAAAGGGATGAAATAATAGGCCCATTAGTTTCAACCAGTGACATGGAAGTGCTCTGTGGCTCAACTGTTATGATGCTTTGCTGTCTATCAATGTTTTTTGGTCTTTGTTATAGTAGTCAGACCTATATGTTCGTCAATATAGAAAGTCATCTACTTGGTTGACCAATTAGCTTATTGACTGAATAAATTTATCTTTATTTATTGTATATTCATATTAGAATGTAAGACTTAGCTTCCTCTACTAAGTCTCTGTATATCTAGCAATTAGTACTTGCTTGCTCCTCTTTCTGTAATACAGAATCATTTTTTTTTCCCCTTTCTTAGTTTATGCTATTCATTCTTTTGGTATTACTTCCTTAGGAAAGACTTTCTAGAACTCTGAGGTGATATCAGTTTGCCCCAATTATGTATTTCTGTGCTTATTATTTGTCATATTACTTAAAAACAACCTTATTTCTGTAATTGATAGTTTATAACATGGAGTATATAGAGATATATGTATTTTTTTGCTCACCACCTGGTACTTAGTAAAATTCAGTAAACAATTGTCAAAGAATAAATTGATAAAATGAAATTTCTGTAAATGATTTTCTTTATTACAAATGACACAATGAGATATATTTGCCATGTTAAGCTTAGAAGTGTTCACTTGAACATTAACTGAGTCAATAGATGCTTGGATGATAGCATAGTATAATATACATATAATATATAAAATAAAGCTTCGTAACTGAATTTTATTGTACATGATGCTATTAGGTAACATAGATCTTGTGTATTTTTTATTAAATGATTTGATTTTGTTTATATATATTCAGCGAAAGTATTTAACAATATAACTATATATATTTCATTTGTATCATTGCTATTTTTAAAAATCAATGAAGTCTATTTTTCATTTATACATAATTTTGTTTTTTATAGTTAGAGTAAGATTTTGGATTGATTCAATCTTGAATTAAGACAATATGAGGCTATTGACCTTTTATAAGCCTCCAATGACAATTTCTAATTTTTGGTAAACAAGATAACAATTTTGAGAATTAATGAAAAGCCTTGCAATGTAATAATTCCCCCTAAACCAGTGTTTTGGAACTAAGTATGTGTGGATCTCATTCCAGATGGTGACCTTTAATTTAAAACTTTGTGGGTTTATGCAATTTGAGCTCCTGAGAATTGCTGTCTACCAGCTGGTATCAAGGCACCGTTACTGAGTTAAGAACAATCTAACTTCATTTATCACAGTTCCTAGAACTCATTTACACACTCTTTTATTCATCCTGTCAGCCATCAGGTATTTCATTATACTTACTTTGAACTGAGCACTAGATGTTCACTAGTGGATACAGTGAACATACAGTCACTGTGTTGTCCAGTTTCTTAAATCCTATTGTAAAGGGCAGGTAATGAACACAAAATGAAACAAAAACATATTTATATACAATTCATATGCAGAAAATAATTCTGTGAACAAAATCAAATAGGACAGAATACTATTAATTTTACTGCACAGATAATGCAAGGGTGACAGCTGTGTGAATTTTTAAGTACATGTATTTTATCATGTATCAAATAATGGTTTATAGTTGCTAAGTTTCTAAAGGAGCATATATATAAAAACTGAATAAGGCAATCATTGTTCAAAGATATGGAGATGTGTGAATAAGCAAGCTATATTCATTAGAATATTTGGAGATCAGAAAATGGTTTAAACAATATTAAAATCTCAAGTTCTAATATAAAATAGGAATAGTAGTTGAATTCATAATATTGTAAATTTTCAGAGCTCTATGTATATAAGATAGTTAATAAAATAACTTGTATATGCAAGGACCAGTTCATAAATATGATTTTTTATTTCCTTTTTGGGGGGTGTTTATTGTAGCAGAATATCTTGTATGGTACAAATTTTGAGCATTTTTTCCCGAGGGAATAATTGTAAAGAATATAAATTAAATTTCTGACTTTTTTTTTTTCAATGCCTTAAACATCATAAATAAATTAGAAGTAAGAAATTGTTTTTAAAACTTTGTAAAGAGAGTATCAGTTGGGGAGGTGATTGTTTTTTTGTTTTTTCAGTATTTCTATGTTTTCTTTCTGGGTTCCAATTTTTTGACTATCACACTTTAACAGTGATACGTAGCCTTATTCAATCCATGAGAACAGAACTGTATGGTTTCAAATTAGTCCCAGTGGAACTAATAATAGAGCCATTGGGGAATGTGTTACAAAAACCAGAAAAGTTGTTCTTTGGCCATAGCTATGATTCTAAGCAACTTGTGTCTAGAATGCTTAGTGAGAATATTAAGGAATACACACATACACACACACACATATGTATATATATATATATCTGCACCTACAGATGTTTCTATATGTATACATATAGCATATATAAAATATGTATTTAAATAATGGTTAAATAATAACCGATATTGACATTATATTAGCATGTGTACAACTATATATGACATAGTATATGTACAATTATATATTGTTATAATTTAATGTCTTATTTCTTGTATTTAATAATTTTACTATATTTATATGGAATGTGATAATAGAATTGTGTTTATTTGACTGGGTATGAATAGAGATAAAGATATGCACTTGCAGACAAACAAACATAAAAATGCCAGACACTGCTAATTTAAATGTATGAATACACATTTGCTGTTTTAGCAGAATATTAGTCAATATTGTGCTCGTGCTCAGTGTGAATAAAATATAGCCAGATTATATTTTCAATTTCTGAAAGACTGTCTGGTTGGCACAATCTAAAATTAAAGTGGTGGGAATGAAGATATTTTAGCAAAAACCAACATAACTATTCTAATAGTAATAGTTTTTCTTTTCCTGCCTGGAGAAAATAGTGATTTTTCAAAGTCAAAAAGGAAAGACACCTAAAAAACAAAAAAACAAAAATAACTTTCAGATTCAGTACTGCGTCAATGATTTACTTTGCCAGATGTTTTCTGATTAAGTGTAAAGAAATCAAATAAACAGTTCAGAAGACTGTTACCTCCCTCTGGAAATACCATTGTATTCCACATTGAAAAATGTCTGACCCAAGTCTATGATCAAAGCTAATTCTTATGATCTGTTTAAAAAGAGAAATATGTATCATATAAACCATAATGAAAATTAAGTATCATAGAGATATTCTGACATATTATTTATAAAGAAAATAAATCCACAATGAATTCAAATAATCACCTTTTTCCAACTGTAATACCACATATGGTTATCACAGTACAGGAGAAAAAAACATGCTTTGTTAAAAACTGACAGGTATAAAAACATACATTGTAAGTACACCAAAATCACACAGAGTTGATGACCTTAGTATGAAAATTATTGCATCCATCTCACATTTGATAGCACTAATTCTGCAGTGAATTAAGGATAAAATTAATTAAAAAATGGTTTTGCATGAGATTTAAAGTGGACAATATGAAAATTAACAGAATAGTTTTAGGTCAAATTTTTCCACTGCAGACTTCGAAAAGAACAATTTAAATCTTAAAAACAAAGATATAGAAACAAAATATTCTTTTCCTGTAAAAAACAAAAATCAAACACTGATTGAAACAACTATATATATATATAATATATATATTTTTTAAAGCTAAGAGGAGGTATTTTATCTACCTGTATATTGTATGCTTGTGTTGAGATTAATTCATCTGTTCAAAAATAAATGGAAAATGCAATACAAATAACTGACATAAATAGAGGAGAAAAATGAAAGAAAATAATTTGTGAAAAATGACAAAATTTCCATGCTAACATAATATTAATGTCAGTAATGATTGCTTTATTTAGTCTTTCAATATTCACCCTTTTACTATTCTTCTTCATTTCATAGTCCCCAAACTTATATTTAACTTTTAATCAAAGTAATTAACTTGTCTTTTAGGAAAATAAAATATCTTGTAAGCAATTATTCAGGAATTCTCTGCCATATGTAAACACTTTAGCAGGCCTGCAAAAAACCATGAACTTGCAAGTAATATCTTACATCCATGCACTAATTTTTACACTTTCTGAAATAGAAAAAAAGTTAATAATCATAAAAATATTGTTTGTAATAAAAACAAATGTGTAATAATAGTATTAAAGAAAGCATTTAGGTGTTTATCTAATGATGATGATGATTATTATTAAACAATCCTAATGAAATTCACAGATTTTTTTAGTCCATATGAGAATGTCTAGGTTGAGAGTAGCTCAAATATTTTAGCTATATTAACAAGAATTAAGTATATTATCTTTTGTCTCGTTAATCTATTTTTATATTATAATCACTCAAAACTTAATGACAACAGCAAATTATCATTATTCAAAATGCTGCGCTTTGGTAGGATTCTGCAGGGTGTTTTTCTTCTCCTTTGGAATTTTGGGGATTCCACTAATTGGCCCTGATTTTTTCAAATTTCGCTGGGGCTTGAATATACAATATGGTTAAGTCTAGTACATAAATTGGGGTTACTTGAACAACAGAATAATTTGTCTTCTTAAATGTTGACCATTAGCAGCAAGATAGCAGAAGTAAAAGTAGAAGCTGTCATGTGTCACATGGGCTTAACTTAGAATTAGTACATTCTTCCCCATGCTATTTGTCAAAACAAGTTGAAAGGTCACTCCAGATTCAAAAAGAAGGTAAAGGATTCTACCTTTGAAGAAAGAATTTGTATAAGGATGAAAGGGTGGGAGAATTGTCTTGGTGACCATCTTTGAAGATGATCATTTACATAGATAGGAAGACAACAGAAAGACTAATAAACCAAATCTTCAGTCACTTTTTCCCTGGCAAAGAATATGTCCCTGCTTTTACTCAACAGAAATCATCCAATGTTAGAAAATAATATCTACTTCCCAAATACTGCAGCCACCAATGGGAAAGCAATATTTAGACTAGAACCAAAACGGTCAAATAATAAATAAAAACACAAAATCAGAAGGAAAAGAAAACAGAATTGGAAGAAAGTAAAATTATTTTGCTCCTTGTGATTTATTCTGGGAACCGAAAAAATGTATGCTTAAACTTAAGCTGCCCATGAGGTATATTTCTGGATTACCCAATTTAATTGGCTCCAGAAAATGAGTTCAGCTGGACATCTTATTGTAAAAGGATTTTTTTTACAGCTAAAAATGATTGTACACATAGATGATTGTGTCAAAGATTTATTTAATTCATAATTGAGGAAACCAATGAAGTAGCACGAATGGTTTTGGTCTTTATAGTTTTTTATTGTATCTAATGAAGGCAGTGTATCTTAGAAAAGTTATTTGCTAAAAATCACATGGGTGGTATGTATTAGAAGTGGGAATAAGATCTAGGACAAAGTTGCATTTCAGTGCAGTCTTCCATTGAGATAATTCCATTTTTGAAAAACATTAGTTTGTGTGGTGTTTAGCTATGATCATAAGCCCATTACTTCCAATTTGTGAACTCGAATAGTCTGATAGTAATATTACATTGTTACAATGTAACATGCTTTATAATCATATCTTATATTTTCACTAACCCTTCTGCAAAATTGATTAAAAATATTCTTTTCATTAATTTATAGAACAACTAAAAGCATTAGGTCTAATTGTATGTATTTTACAATATTAAAGCTAATTCATTTTTATAGTAGAAAAGCATATATATGTAAGTAATTTTGCCATTATTCAAATACATGTATATAAATCATATTTTAATTGTAAAAGAAAAGCAATTGACTCTAGTTAATTCAAGAAAAATGATTTGTTGTATATCTAGTAGTGCAAATATTCCATGGGAAACTAGAATAGAAGCAGAGGCATTAGCCAAGATCAGATCACTAAAAGACCCTGATTAGAATGATGATTTTCTGCAGTTGCTACCTGTAAATATTCTGGTGCTACATACAATTGCTAGAGAATGTGATTCAAAATTAATATCTACTTATTCTTATATAATTATGTAACTTATTTAATAGTAACAATACTGATAAAGAACAACCATGCCCAGCTTGATCATGTGCTTGATCATGTGCTTGATTCATAAGGGCCATGAAATCTGTTACCCAGTTCAACCTTCAACTGTAATACTGAGAAGCAAAATTTTCAGTAGATTCTTCCACCTTTATACAAATTAGGAATGAATGCATCTAAGGTTAAAAAAAAAAAAAAAAGAATGTCAAACTTTCTGGAGAGATCACCTTTATTAAAATATATATTCTTTCACATTTATCTTTTAAAATGACAATAAAAAACAAAGCTTTCACAAAAGCTTAATGCAAAATTTCTTTCCTAAGAGAAATAAAAAAATTAATTTCTGTTCTGAACTCTAGGGTGTTGACATCTCCTCTAGTTCTGTTAACATTACTTCTAAGTATTATGCAATGTAGGTCTAATTTGTCATGTTTTTTTTTTTACCATTAAACATTGTTTTATACAGTATTCCAAATAAATTAGTTAAAACATATTTTTGTGTTTGATGTAGCAAGGCGGAAGATTGATGAAGGATAGAGTTCTTTTTCCTGCTGTTGGTCACAAGACACTAGTTCTGATTTTTTATCCATACTTCACTGCCTGTTGCTAATATTCTGCTTAACTAGTGATATGTTGTTCAGGGTTATATTCCTGGTAAGAGTCATTATATAGGACATTGTTGCCTATGTGAATTTAGAGACTTCCAGCAAAACTTCCTATTCAGTATTGTGATATAAAATAGTGTCTTATAGATGCATCTAAATATGCATTTACTATCTATGGTATCATATGATTTGCCATTCAAATAACTTATTTTGTGTGTGAAATACCACTGTTGTCATTATACTCAGTAGACTATCTTGAACAACCTAGATACGTTTTTTGTAGTTCCACTAGTCTTCAGTAGATATATATATATATATATATATATATATGTATGTATGAAACACAACGTATTAGAAGTCCCCAAACTTCTAAGACAATAGGCCACTGATCTACTTATTTTTTTCTTAATGAAAAATGCTTTGTTGGAAAATATGTGCTAGCAGTTATTCAATATGCCCAAGTGGTACTAGCTTAGGTATGAAGATTAGAAACAAACGTTATTCAGAAAATATAGTCCCATACTCTTTTCTAAAACTTCCTGTCACCAAATGTTCAGTCTTATTATTTCCAAGTCCTTGAATATTTGGGTTGTCTGTCAAAACCATAGACACTAAATATGTCTTCTGTTAAGCCACTCATCCTTCTAGGGTAAATGGAAGAGATGGACACATGGAAGACTGTTCCTTTCCACGTAGTCAAAAGACATTTCTAAATGGGAAAGGCATGCTGCAGCAGTTCAATTGTTGGTGGCAGTTGGGAAATCAAGTCTTAAATCATGTTCTCCTCTTTTATCTGGTTACAGAAAACTCTATACTAGGTCATCTTTATGGCCCAAAGTATAGGCTGCAGTGTGGCAAGATGTAGATGTATAATGTATATGGATTGTAGAAAAAACTGATTGTACTTTATTTGTGCCTTGAATATTTGCTTGGGACCCATTACTGCCCCTATATAATGATGGATACTTGATGGGAAAGTCAAACTTGAAGTTAGGGTATATTGAACACATCTTATTGAAATAAAGCAGCTTATGTCACATGGTGATCTGGTGACCCCCCTCCTCTGCTAGGTCCCTGTCACAAACCATAAGGTTTTTCTCGAACATGAAACTCATAGAAATAGCTTTTATTTCATCAATAAGTATAGAGAATATGTTTTACTATAGGAATGATCATTTTATAATCTTTCGATAATTTTATGGTGACAATAATGTTTAATTTTCCCATGATTGTGCAGCTGCATTTAGCTAAATATATGTGCATATCTGTATATGTATATATGTGTGTGTTTATATACATATATATGAAATATTGAAAAGCATCACAAAATCACTTATGAGAGCCAAAAGAGCAAGTCGTCTGAGGAAGTGAGTTTGCATAGATAGATATTGATAGATATTGATAGATATAGATAAAGATATAGACATCAAAATAAATATACACCTACATGCAAGTTAAGCAGCCTAGATAAAGGAAAACAAACATAGTCTCTTTTCTCATAGAACTTCCACTCTATTCTAGGGAGGTAACATTTAGTAAATATAAACACACATATACACAAGAATTTTCAAAAAGCTTTCAGTAGAATAATTAAAAAGTCAATAGTGTGATACAACAGAGAAGGTGAGTGACAAAACAGGGGTATCAGGAAAGGCCTCTTTGAGGGTGTGGACTTTATTCCCTAAAACTACAGCTTTGTATTTTTTGCTGAGGATTCAGCAGATTATACATGCAGAGGTATTTGCTAGTTCGACCAAGTCTATCTACATTCTAGCTTCCTGTATCTAAAAGTTTCTATAGTGGCAGATAGACCTCAAATAAAATCAGCAGATTGCATTCTGAAAGGATACCAGAAAAATTAAAACTGTTTGACTCTTATTCTGAAGAAAATATTGATTCTAGAAATTTAATTTACTTTTTTATACCTCAGGATTTTTTTTCCCTTTGTAAGTTTTGGATACCTGTTTGAAATGAAGATTAAATGAGGAAACACATTTGAGATTTTGGCAAAGTTCAAGCAATATTAAATGAATGTTGACAGTAATACAGTAAAAATGAATTATAATCTTGAATTGCTATGCTCTAGTACTAGTCACTAAAGATAAATTTTAACTTTTTTATTCATACTTTGTTTTCTATTTTTTTCAGTTATATAAACATTATTTTTCTCAGGTGGAACTTTGTGTCACCTCTAGAATGCATTATGCACACAACAAAAATAATTATATGAATGGAAAAAAATGATAATCCATACAATGGAAGAAAAATATGAGAAGCCTTATTCTTTATCCTTGAATCCTTCTCAGAACTTTACCATTGACTCTAAATAAGCAGACCAGTTCTTTTTTAATGATTTTCCTTTCTTTTCCTGTCATTTCATTTTTACTTTTTATTTTATCATTAATTTTCCTGAAATCATAAATACTTATTGTGTCTGTGTATTGTATTTTTATTTACATCCTTCTTCCTACATTTTTACCTTTGTCATTCTTATATCTGAATTTTGCAAATAACTCACTGTGCAATCAGGCTCATTTCTTCAGATGATTTGCTCTTTTGGCTCTTATAAGTGATTTTGCAAATACTTATCAGTATTTCATTTATTTTCAGTTTTCCATCTTTGGAAATCAGGTTCCACTCTCGTGTCTGCCCATAGGGTTTTACAGTTGATCCTACCCCAAAAGGGATTACCAGTCAAAAATCGGTGTATAATTTATAGTTATACCTCTGAGTCCATAAATGCAGAACTGTGAATAGAAATATACACAAGTATAAAGGATTCACCCAGCTCAAACCCATGTCGTTTAAGGGTCAAATGTATTTTTTTTGACTGATTTATTTAAACTTGATTTCTGAAATTCAAAAAGCATTTGCCTGATAAAGTCTAAAACTTCTTTTCTTTGCAAGGACATCATCCTGGTACATACATGGGCTATTGAGAGTATGCTTCCATTTTATCATTGTAGCAAACTATCAATGCTCCATATCTTTTCCAGAATAATTATATTTTCAGTGGAAGGAGAGATAAAAACAAAGTGTGAATTTAAGCTTTCAGTTTCCTACATCGAATTTCATAGTCAATATTCAATTCCAGATTCTTTCTGGTAGAATTGGAAAGTACATTTATTGTAAATCAATGTTTTGCATAAAAAGTATTTTGGTATAAAATGATTTGCATAAAAGGTATTATATAACTCTAGCACATACTGACACAATTACCTCAAATACTAAAAGTACCACAGACATCAGCACTTGTGTTTTCTACTCAAGAAACCACTAGAGAATTAGTGACATAAAAATAATGAAGAAGTGGCAATAATCAAAAGATATAGAGCTCAACATTGCCTATTCCAAAGCACATATTGTGCAGTAAAACTACTGATTTCCTTGTTGCATAAAATGATAAACAAAATCTGTTTACAATTTGCTCACTTTGGCTCATGCTGTTGCATTAAAAAAGTATCTATTATCAATAGGAGAAATTTGGAAATTTGGTAAGGTTTGTAACATCTGTTCTGTTAAAGAGAGGTTTCCCATTGATGCTCAATGTAGTGAAAGATTTTGAACCCCTGGAGACACATTGATGTGCTTGGAGTCTGAGGCATCTGTGATAACCAGGAATGTCTCCGTTCATTTGTAATGTGCTCTAGCCAGAAAATTAAGCTGCAAGATGAAGATCTTGCTTCAGCGATCCATACTCTTGACATATTCAGCCTTTCAACCTGGTATATTTCAAACCTCTTTATTTGAATCTCTCCAGGGAAGCGAGTCAAAGAATAAAAATGGGCCATAAAATAACAGACTACCTTTTGAATTGAACAAACAGCATTCTGCAGTGATTTTCTTTGCCCTTTGCTCATTGCCAGGACACTTCCAAAAATAGGAAAACCCTTTCTTCTCATTTTCACAGCATCACACAAGATGAACCTTAGCTTCTTCAAACAATATAAAACTTCAAACCATTATATCAGAATCAAAAATAACATTGAATCAAAATGACACAAAATTACTAGAATCCCAGTCGTTGGAGCTTTCTACTAAAGGGGCTTGGGAAAAGAATGTGAAAAGAACTACTCACGCACTAAAACAAGTGCCACTGGTTAATAATAAGTGCAGACACTTATTTGCTAAATATAAATTTGCTTAATTTAAATATAATTTTCAGGTTAGACATTTTTATATTTGTAAAATTTAAAACACAGAAAATATGTTAGTGTCAAATGTGATATACTGTATATCACTCAGTTACTTACATATAATATAAAATGTTTACTATATTATATAATTTTATAGTATAGATTAGATTATGCAACATATCTACATATATAGATGTTTATCTATAATGTTCACTGAAAAGTGAATGTTCTTTTATTTAAGGTAATAATCAATTGATACTGAAGAATTTCTGAAGGCATTTTGTACATCAAAACTCTGCTAGGCACAGTGAGGTTGTGTTCATACAAAAGATTGGGTTATCAAGCCAATGTTAAACTTTACTAATGACTTCAAGTATGCAATAGAGAAGCAAATATAGTTTCAGTGTTGTAGTATTTTTTGTGAAGTCTCAACCTATCAAATACAGCTCCAATAAATATAGCTTCCTCCTGTATTAGAGACTAATTTGGGGTTCAGACACAAAGACAAGTTTGAACATTATATGAAGGAAAGCCATTTTTTCAGAAACTACAGTGCCTTTTATTCAATAGTTATATGTATAGAATACATTTGTTTCCTCTTTTCTAGCCAGCCATGTGAGATAAATCCAAATGCATATAAATTTATGTATAATAAGTGATCTAAGCAAATCAAATATATCCTGCTGAAAGTATTTTAGATAGGGAATTTCATATCCTTCTGATTGCAAATGATATTAGCATGCTTATAAGAAGGTCTGGTCAAAAGCATCTAGGTGTCTTCCATATAGAAAATAAATGGGTAGTGGGTTAGAAGCGTAAGTTAACACTTTTCAGAGGTGATAAATATATATTGTATGAGGTAATATAATCATCTTGAAAGCAATGATACTCATATTTTAAAATTCTGCACATCTAAGCTTATGGATATGAAAGTTATAAAACTGTTCCAATTAAAAGCTGATAGGATTTAGTTTTATCATTGTATAATTTCAATGCATACAGCATGATGTATGATTACTTTATTCTGAAATGATTACCTCAGTAGGTTAAGCTAACATCCATATACTCAGAAACTAAAAAGGAAAGGAAAAACTCTTGGTTATTCTCTTAGAAGCTTGTCTATGTATCATAAAGTAGTGTTAGTTATAGTCAGCATGTTTTATATTATACCACTGCTATTTCCTTATCACGTGACTGGAAGTTTGTATCTTTTGATCACCGACCTTCCTCGAAGTCCTCCTCTCCTCAACTAATTTCCACTTCTGATGAGCAAAAGTCTTATCTCTATTTCTATAAATGTGGTTTTATTTTTCTAGTTTTCACACTTAGTGAGATTTGTCATTCTCATTTTTATGACTGAGTACTATTCAAATATACATGTGCACATAACACACATCTGCGTGCACACACATATATATATATATATACACATATACCTCAAAATTGTCTATTCATCTGTGATATCTAGTTTGTTTTAAATATTTGACTATTATAACTCTACTTATTGGAAAATAATGATAATTTCTCCAGAAAAAAAAATCATTGCTGACTGAAAAAATGATATGAGCAGGCAATATTCTATAGCAGATATATTAAAAAATGTTCAAAGTTAGAAGATGAGTATAAAATATGATTTAAAGGTTATATATGACTCAGGTAGATACAGAGCAAAGACATGGAACCAAAATAAACACTGTCTATTTATGTGTAATGACAATGCATGAAGGGAAGACTATAGGAGGATCTAAACTTACTGAAATAGGGTAGTTGATATTGGAAGTGGAATTAAATTATGTAAGTGGTTTGGCAACCAATTGAGGAAGATATTGATAATTAAATTGAAAATTTAGTTTTGACATAATAAGTTAGAGACCAATATGTTTTCTTGGGAGGGATTTACCATGACAACTTAGTGCTTTTTCAGTGTTAATAAGGAAGATTGTTTCTGAAAATAAGAATTGTATGTACTGGCCCTGTAGACAGAAAAACTTGTTGATGGCAATAGGTGTCAAGAAAGGAGAATTAATTTTAGGGAATAAATCCAAATATAATGGAAAGTAAAAATGCACATATCTTACATATCTAAACATAGAATAGAAATAAAACTAAAGACAAGGATGATTTCAAGTTTTTATATTAACCTGTTGTCAAAGAAAAAGCAGAGTTAAGTGAAATTTCTGGATTTTTTTAGTGAGCTTAAAATGTATATATAAAAGAACTGTACTTAGGGCAATACATAGAAACAAAAGTACCATATAATCAAGGAGAGTCATTCTTCAATGCTCTTCTTGAGTATATTGAGTCAAAGTCATACATTAAGAGACAGGAAAACATGTAGAGTTCTGTTGTGAAAGGAAATTTAATTTGGAATGAACAATTAGGTCATTAAGCAAAGCAACTGAAAGAATGGCAAAATTGAGGTATCAAATACAGGGTAATTTTGGAAAATAAATTCAAATAGAATGGCCAGTTGTGTGAAGTCATTTAAAAATGGTGTCTAAAGGAGCAAGTGAAGTGCAGATGAAGACTTAGTGTGTCATTGTGCACTGAATTTTCAATATCCCAGAATTGCTAGTTAATGACAGAGATGTGATAATTGAGTTCATATTAGAAGATAATATTTCTCAAAGTCACAAGAATGGAGTTAAAAGAATGAAGTAAAATACTTCTATCTGAGATAATTCCATAGTGTCATCTTCCTAAAAGGAAGACAAGGAAAATATTAAATACATCATTGCATCCAGTTTTCAACACGAATGTGAATATATTTTGTTAATTTTTATAACAGAAATGCATCTCATAATATGTGCATTAATCACTTCCAATTACCAGGGCACAGGAGCTACAAGATAAGTCATCGTTGAAGCATTATTTTTACCTTAAATTTACTGAATGAGGTTATATTAACAGGAGTGCAATCAAAATGAAATATTTGGCTTTTGAATTAAATAATTATTCAATAATCTATGAGTATGTATACAAGGTCAAGAAAGTTTAAAAATACACAGATATTTCTTGAAAGCTTTTCAGCTGCTTTTATTTTATAATAATTGTGTTATTTCTTTTGTTTACAAAGCCATGCTCATTTTAAGACACTGAAATCACTCTCAGTCTATGGGAATCACACACTGCACCCACCAGCAGAGTTCTAGTGTCCTTTATCACCACCTTGTTCCCTCTCGCCTTCCCTTCCACCTTCAACCCCACGGGTATTCACAATCTTAAATCCTGTGAATTTTGTTGATTTTTATCTGTTTATTTCTTTATATTCTACATACGAGTAAAATAATTCTATATTTCAATATTTCTTTCTGGATTATTTCACTTATCATGATATCCTGCACCCCCCAATTCCATCCAGCTAGTGCAAAGAACATTTGTTTTGCTTTGTATTTTAGTAGATGCATAAAATTCCATTGCTATATATATTATAGCTTATCCAGTCATCTGTTGATGGACATTTAGGCTGTTTCCACACCTTGACTGTTTTTAACTGTTCTGGTATGAATATAGGGGTACAGATATATATATTTTTTCTGAATGGAATTTTATAGTCTCTGTATATATGCCTAGGAATTTGATTACTGGACCAAATAGTGGTCTAATTTTTGTTTTGGAGGAATTACCATATTATTTTCCAGCGAGGTGAGACTAATTTACATTCCCACCAAAAGTGTAGGAGGTTTCCTTTTTCTCCAAACCCCTCCAACACTTGTTTCTAGTCTTTTTGATATAGGCCTTCCATTCTCAGTGGTGCAAGGTGGCATTTCAGTGTGTTTTTTATTTGCATTTATTCTATTAGGGCTGTAGAACTATTTTTCATGTGCCTTGTAGGCCCTCTGTGTGTTTTCTTTGGACAGGGGTTTGTTCAGTTCCTTTGCCCATTTTTTGAGTGGGTTGTATACTTCTTTTGTGGTGATGAATGAGTTCTTTTAATAGTTTTGGAGATTAAGCAGTTACATGATGTATGTTCTGCGAATGTGTTCTGAAATTCAGTGAGTTTCCTTTTTTTGTTTCAGTTCTTTCACTGTGCAAAAGTCTTTTGATGTAGTCCTAATTATTTAGTTTTACTTTTGATTTATTTTGCTGTAGATATTTTTTATCCCAAAGATACTTTTGAGTTTGAGGTTGTGGAGCATTTTCTTGCAAACATTTTATAGTTTCAGGTCGAATGTCCATATTATTAATCAATTTTGACATGTTTTGTGTATGGTGCTAATGAGTAATTTAGATTCATTTTTTTCCCCCAGATTTCTGTCTGGTTTCCCCAACACAATTTGTTGAATAGACTTTCTTCCATGATGCTCTTGACTCCTTTTTTGAAGATTAAATTTCTGTATACTTGTAGATTTATTTTTGAGTTCTGACTTTGATTCCACTGGGCTGTGTATTTGTTTTTGTTCCAATATCATACTATTTAATGATGACTACTCTGTATTACAGTTTGAATTAGGAAGTGTGATTCCTCTCCCCAGGATATCTTTGGCTATGGAGATCTTTTATGGTTCCAGAAAATGTTAGTATTGTTCACTCAATTTCAATGAAAAATGTCTCTGGAATTTTATGGAAATTGTATTGTCTGTATATTGCTTTGGGTATGATGAGTATTTTATATTTTTGGTGCTATTGAGAATGGGATTTCTTTCTTTCTTTCTTTTCCCTGTATTTCATTTTATATCAGATTGCTACCAATTTTGTGTGTTGATTTTATATTCATGATTTGGCTATATTTATTTTCACCGTTCATTTATTTCTACAATTCATTTATTATATTCCATGATTGTTTCCAGAAGTTTTTTGGCGGAACCTTTAGGATTTTCCAGTTATAATACAATGCTATCTGCAAGAAATGATAGTTTTATTACTTCTTTTCCAATTGGGATTTATTTGATGTATTTTTCTTATCATATTTATTTCTCTGCACAAGACTTCTAGAACCTGTCGAGTAGTAGTGGTGAGAAAGGACAAACTTGTCTTGTTGAAGATCTTAGGGGAAAGGCTTTTAGTTTTTCATCATTGAATGTGATATTGGCTATGAGATTTTCATATATCATTTTTATTTTGTTAAGTATATTCCTTCTATTCATATTTTAGTAAAGCTTTTATTTTAGAGTATGAATGGTTATTGAATCTTGTCAAATGTTTTTTCTGCATCTAAAGACAAAATCCTGATATTTATTTTTCTTTTTGTGGATGTGGTATATTATAATGATCGATTTATTCATGATGAACAATCCTTGTACCCCTGGAATAAATCCCACTTAATCATGTGCATTATTTCTAAATTGTGCTATTAAATTCAGTTTGCCGTGATTTGGGTGAGGATATTTGCATCTACATTCATCAGTGATGTTGGGTCTATAGTTTTGTTTTTGTTTTTGAAGGAAAGGTGCAGACAGGAATGAAGGTGAGCACAGGCAAGGAGGAGATAGAAGAGAAAGAAGCATTTTTTTATTGTTATATTTAGTTGTTTATCTTGTTTTTTCCCACCAGTCCCAGAACACAAACCCAGGATCTTGTACTGAACCCAACATCTATTCTACAAAGATGTGGCTTATCCTTTACATTTTTGGTGTTGTATTTCTCTAGTTTGGGGGTCAGGGTAATATTGCCCTTGTTGAATATGTTTGTGAGTTTCCTCTATTTAATTTTGTGGAAAAGTTTAATGAGCATGAGAATTAGTTCTTTTTTGAATGCTTGCTAGAATTCATTAGTAAAGCCTGGGCTAGAACTGGGCTCTTGTTTTTGGGGAATTTTTTTTTATTACTGATTCAATTTCTGTGCTTGTGATTGTTCTGTTCAAACTGTTACTTGTATTTCTGTTTCAGTTTTGAAAGGTTACAGGATTCTAGATATCTGTCCATTCCTTCATGGTTGATTTTTTTTTTGGCATATAATTTCTCATAATAGTCAATCATGATCCTTTGCATTTCTCTGATGTCAGTTATAATATGACCTCTTTCATTTCTGCTCCTTGTTATTATGATTTTCTCTCTCTTTTTCTTTGTGAGTCTACCTAGGGATCTATCAGTTTTGTTTTATTTTGTTTTTTAAAAAAGACATTAGCTTTTGGTTTCATTGATCTTTTGGATGATCCTTTTGTTTTCAGTATCTTTTATTTCTGCTCTAATTTTCTTATTTCCTTTCCTCTGATGATTTTTAATTTTGATTATTCTTCCCTTTGTTGGTCACTAGATGTGAGGTTAGGCATTTAATTTGAATTCTGTTGCTTTTTTGATGTGTGCTTGTATGGTTATAAGCTTTCCTTTCAGAACAGCTTTTGCCACATCCTGCATGTTCTGGGAACATGTCTCTTCATTTTCATTTGTTTCCAGATAAGTTTTAATTTTACCTTTAATTTCATCAGCGGTGATACATGAGTTATTCAGAAGCATGTTGCTCAACCTCCACATCTTTGTGGTTTTTGCAATTTTGTTCTGGTTAATTTATAGTTTATCCCAGTGTTGTCAGAGAAGATGCTTTCTATCATTTCAGTCCTGCTACATTTGTTAAGAATTATTTTGTATTCCAAGTGCTGGTCTGTCTTTGAGAATGTTCCATGTATAATTGAGAAGAATGCATATTCTTTTCTTTGTTGTAGTAGATTACCCTGTGCATATCTATTAGGTCTACATGCTTTATTGATTTATTGGTATCCTTATTTAATTATTTATTTTCCTGTCTGGGTGACCTGTCTATTGACATGAGTAGAGTACTGGAGACACTTAGTAATATTGTGCTACTGTCAATGTCTACCTGTAGCTCTATCAAGTATTTGCTTTATATATTTAGGTGATCCAGTACTGGGTATACATCTGTTAGTTGTAATTGTTTCTTTTGATGAATTAATCCCTACCATAATGTAGTGCATTTTCTTGCCTTGTGATACCCTTTTTAAGTAGATATTCCTCTTGTCTGAAAATAGTATTGCAGTTCCTTATGCCTTTTCATTGTTGTTGCTTTGATATGTTTTTCCATAGCCTTTGACTTAAAATCTCTGTTGGTTTTGGAAACTGATAAAAGTTTCTTGTAAGCATAATGCTGATGAATACTGTTTTTGATTTATCATTTACTGTTTTTTGATGAAGCGTTTAGTCCATTTATATCTAAGGGGATAACTGATCTATAGAACTTTATTGCTGCCATTTGATCATTTGCTTTTTGTTCGTTTCTTCATTTTTCCTCAGTCTTGTTTCTCTCTGTCTTCCATGAGGCTCGCCTCTGTGATCTTGTCTTCAAATTTGAAATTTCCTCCTCTGAAAGATTAAATTAGTTTATGGAAGACTATGATCTTCAATTCCATGATAATCTTCAATTCTTTGACTGTGCATTTTATTTCTAGCATTTCTCCTAGGACTTTCCTAATGCTCCTGTTGGTGAAGCAGTCCTTTTGATTTCTCCCTTCATTATTTTAGGTCTTCCGATTTCCTTTGGGTAGATGTGCATGCCTCCTACATCTCATTCAGCCTTTTTTAATCATTATTATTTGGAACTGCTTTTCTCTTTGGTTGGCTCATTCCATGTCAATGGAGTTTTTCTCTAGGGATATCCTGGCATCTTCCTCTCTTTGGGCCATTCATGATTTTTTGATGACTTTTTTTTTTCCCATGGCTTTCTTCTCTGCCTTAAATCTAACACTGCGTCTCTTTTTTCCCAATTTACTTTCAATTTCTTCCTTAGGGGTGATATTTGGTTGTCGTGTGGTGACTGATACTAATCTTTCACTTCAGTGGGGAAGGGGAGTTGGTAACCTTATGTCCTTTCTAGAATATTTTCTTATGATTGGCAACAAATGTTTTTGTAGTGGTTTCTGCTTCCTTATTTAGGGATAGGGAATACTTCTACTCTTGAGGGTTGATTATAGGAAGCCCTCCAACACAAGGACTGAGGTAAAAGGCAGACACTGTGAACTATGACTACTCCTGAGGCAGCAGGCAGTTCCTAATTGTTGGTTCTGGGGAGATGGGACTCACTCTCCAGTGCTAGCATGATCTCAGGCAGATTCTATTACTATTTAGAGAGTTTGAAGAGTTTTATGATGATGGGGGCTGGATCCTCCCCCACTGAAGTTCAGAGTCTGCTGATCCCTTCAGCGATAATGCCATACCTTTCCAGTGCAGGAGGAAAGATGCACCCAGAGAGATCCTCTATGCAATACTTCATATAAAGGCTGTGGATTCTTTGAATGGTGAGGGCTAGTTTCTTGCTTCCCACAGCAACTTGGTCAGAGATCAGAATTGCCTTTGGTCTCTGGTTCTCCTTTGAAGAATGTGAAGATGGGTCTCCTCTGTATTGCTCTCCAGCACTTGGATGATCCAGGCAGTTCCCCTTTGCTCTACTAAGCAGAGACGGAAATGTCTTGGGGTGACTGGAGTTGGGTTCTTCCCTCTCCATCTCCTCAGGCTGGGAGAAGATTCAAATTCTAAGCCTATGAGCTCTGATGACCCCTGTGGTAACGGTTCTCACTCACTACAACTATAGCTCTCCAGCATAGGGAGCTCTCCAGCACAAATATGTTCTCTGTGCACTCCATATTTATAGACAATAGATTCTATGGGGCAGGTGCGGGCTATGCTCTTGCACACCATAGCTCCTAGACCAGGGAGTAAAATTGCCTTTGGTCCTTGTTTGTTCCATGGAGACTGGGGATATAGCGGGTTTCTTTCTTAGAGTCTTACCTTAGATTTTAAAACATGCTCTATATGCAGATTTTTTTCCTAACAATACAATTACTTAGTTTCATCTACCAAGTCTTAAAGACTAGTTGAATTATAAATTGAGTGTAATGTCAACTGCATATGCACAAGAAAATTAACGTATTAATTTTTAGGCTTTAATTTATTTATTCATTTATTTAAAGGAAAAGTAGAGGCAGGAGTTATAGTAAGGCAACAAAGACATGGGTCATGAGTAACCCATGCTTTGGTTTACTAAGCTAGTAAGCCCCTAAGGTACACCTCAATTTTATTTTAGTGTATTTTATATTTATATCTTAAATGTGTTGTAATTCATATAAAATAAACTACATTTAAAAATCTACAACTTGTTTTACATATATTTATATTTATATATATATTCACCTAATTTTTGTCAAAATAAATCAGCTTGTATTTTGTAGAATTTTCTAGAAATGGCATTCATTTTGAGTAGTAAGTTTGATATTATTTAATATATTAAAAATTTAGTCCAATGATATGAGCCTTTATGAATTTTCATCTATTTACATCTTTCAAAATATTTCTCATATTTTCCCAATATTATATTTCTCATTTGAATAATTATTGCAGTTTTCAGCTCTCGTGTATTTCACAATTTTTTTCACATTTACCTTTGTTTCATTATATTGTTTCTATTGTAAATACTATTATTTAAATCTAATTTTTAATTATTCTTTATTATTATACAAAAATACTATTAGTAACTAGGCAATAATTCAATAACCGGTGATCCTAACCTTCCAGCAAAACTAAGGAATCTATGACTCTTATTTAATATACTGTCTAATAGCAGATAAAGTAAACTGAAAGAGACACAGACAATGGCTTGGACCATTATTTTTCCATTGACCTAAGAAGACTTGTAGTCTTTCTGATAAGCTAACAGACTTCTGTCTAAGTCATGTTGTCTGTAATCACCAATGGGTGTAAATGCTTTACCTCCCCTCACATTTCTTGTACTTGGTCTGCATATATCTGTGCCCGCCTCAGTAGGGGAAGTGAATTCAAAACAGAGTAGGTCTCCCACTTCCTTGATTAGTGCTTCTTGGTAATAAACTTATTGTCCTTTCATCAATTTGTCCTACCCAATATTGATCTTTTGGGGAAAGCAAACATTAGCCCTTTAATTTTAAACTAATTTTATTGAAGGAACGTTACATCATAGTTTGATGTATGTTTAGTCTCTGCGTCATTGTAAATCAACATCTATATATAGTATAGAAGTTTATCATCACCTTTTTGTTTCTTTCTTGTCATATAACTGATTCACAGAGACAGCGTGGTAAAGCACTGTCTCTCAGAGTCTCCTGTTAAGGGGTCTTAATTTTGCCACTCATTTGAAGAAGTAGGTGGAGATTATTCTGGGGCTTGCTAGGGAAGATTCCAAGTCTACTGTGCAGGTTTCAGTGTTACTAATGCCAGTCCGTGCTTGTTACTGTTTAAAAAAAATGGTGGTGCAAGACCACCTTTAGGCTATTATAAAATACTCAGGTAGTAGGGTCAGAATTACTTAGTTTCATCAAAGACTTTATTTATCAAATATCTTAGACATTTATCGATTCTACTGTCTAGAACTACTAGGTTTTGAATGGCTATTCAAAGACTAAGTCCTCAGTGAATTCATCAGCTTTTGATGGTGACTTCTTGGAGTGTCTTTCATTCTATTAGATTTTCCTATTGCTGACCTATTAATAGTTGCAGGATACAATAGCAAAGTACCTTGTATACCAGATAAGAGTAAAATAATACAATATCTGTCTTTCTCTCTCTGACTTACTCACTAAGCATAATTCTTAGAAAAAATAAGTAAGCAAGTTAACTAAATCAAGTCAAAATAAACTTTTAGACTATAAATCAAATATAAGGTTGCCAGGGAAGGGAAGCTGACAAATTGCAATGAAATTTTTTGTTTTTTGACCAATGCTCACCAAAGAATATATCCATCGTGTTCATTAACACAACTTTACTAAACTTACTAAATCTAATAGATATTTTTATAGTTCAGCAAATTATCTATATAATCAATGGTATAGTCTATAAGTAAAGAATATTTAATCTTCTTTTCTGATTTATTTGCCCTTTAAATCTTCTTCTTGCCTTATTATACTAGCTAGAAATAAAAAACAATTCTAATTATTACTACTGTGAATACATCCTTGACTTGTTACTTATATTATGGAAAAACATTCATTCCTTCACCATTATAAATAGAATTAGCTGTAGTATTCTATAGACATTCTTTATCAGATAGTGTCCTTGTAATTCTAGTTTACTATGAGTTATTTTTTAGAACTCAGTGCTACATTTGAACAAATGTGTTTTTATTTAACTGTGGCTATTGAGATAATGATAGACATATTGCAATTTTAGAGTTGATCAGTAGTCAATTGGAATATGATCAGGAATGACAGGGAGGGATATTGTTGTTTGTAGTTGCTTCAGGGTGGTGTAGAACAAGGATGTGTGGGGAGTGAGAAGCGAAAATGGGTTTCTTCAATCTTGCTAAACAATTGGACAAATGGAAAAGAATGGAAAATCACTATCAAACCAGGATGTATGGTGAAGGGGTCAAAAGAAAAGCTCTCCCATTTCCCCACAGCCTGGACAATAAGATAGCCTTTGATGGTTACTAGAATAGCCCAAATTTATTAACATACATAAGGAGAATTTCCATGTTAGTAAATTCTGAAGTAGGTAAGACAGACCCACATTTTATATTCTGCACTGAAGCATAGAAAGGAGACTGGGGTGTTAATGGAAAATGGAGTGGTCACCAATGTCTAGGAAATAGTTTTTTGGATAGAGAGGACTACTGATAAACTACATTTTGAATTAAGATCTACCCAAGCTACAATCTTCTTGAGAAGATGGACAAAGAATCATTTTTTTGGATTATGACGGTAGAGGCCATGGGAGTGGTGGATGGCTTCTTTGATTATAAGGGATTCATGGCTAGAAGAAGTCCTTTGCATATGGAGTTGTCCTCTACTGTACTTGACTTTTCATGTCAGAAAGCAACAACCACCAACACCAATTCTGAGAGACTTGGAAAGTGTTCTGTTTTAGTCCCTTCAATTCCTTCCTCTGTGACTTCCTGGGAAGTCACATACATTAATAGCTAGACTGGTACCTGTGAAGGGAGAATAGGGTTATTATTTGAGTGACAAGAAATATACATGGTGATAAAATAACAAAGACTAGTGTGAAGGTGAAAAAGAACAGTAATTCAAAACATGTGTCCCTATACCCCATTAGACCAGTCTTACTTTTAGGACTGATAAAACGGTTTATCTGATGGTACTACTTGTTCTGTCAATGCAGGAAGAGAATTTTTCTCCAGTGCCTAAGCAAACTCAACTTTGACTAGCAAAATATTCTATGGGAAGTCTCTGTATATCTCAAATTTGTTATTCTCTCCTCTTAATTTATCTGTCTTTTGAATTCTTACTATTTTGTTTGTCTGATCTCTTGACTTTCTTTTGTCAACTCCTGAAGCTTCTTAATTTCTACTTGGTGCTCTCTGATTTATGGCCTAAAAACTCTCATGCCAGTATGCAAAGGCTAACATAGGCTTCATCACATTTATATTTCAAACTGAAGTGTCACTCAAGGCCTTTGAAATCTATTACTTCATTAGCTTTTACTTTTTGTTTTCTTTGTTTTACTTTGTTGCTACTATTTCACAGAGGAGGATATACCTGGTGTCTGTTAAGTCATGTTGGTGAGAAGTGGGAGTCCATTTGATTTCAATGATGATTTCATAGGTGCAAATATATCAAAACTTATCAAATTATACATTTTAAAATACAAATTTAAATTCTACATTTAAAGGATATAAATTTTAAGCATGTGCATTTATTTTATGCTAATTATCTCAACAGAACTGTTTTCAAAAAATTAAATGTTAAAAATTGTAGCTTGCAGACTAGGTATTTTGGTGATGGTAAGTGTATAATGGTGAGAAAAGGAGATATGGTCCTCACTAATATTAATCTGCAGTCTGTTCATAAGAGAGATATAGTAACAAGTTTTGTTAATACTATGAAGGCAAAAAGTTTCCTGTATTCAAATTCATATACTGTTAAAAATCCTTTTAAACAGGGATCACATGGTATATTTTATCAAATCTTTTTCACAGCATGTTAATCACTCATAAATACTTTTAAATTAATTCATTAGAGTTTTGTGGATGAACAACATACTATTTCAATACCCAAGAAGGTGACAATGATATTAAAAACATATATATGCATATGAAATCAAGTGAATATGATAAATTGTGATTAATACATGGCTAAAATGCTGTGGGAAAACAGGATGGCAGTTTACATTTGCAGCTCAGGATGTAATTCTTAGAGGAGCATTTAGATGAGTCCTAAAGGACAAATAATATTGGAGAATAAAGATATTAAAACAGAGATTTTATAAAAGTGATTAATATGTTTAGAACCACGAAAGTGAAAAATTTAGGTGACACTACTAAATCTAATATGGCTTCAGCTTGAATTTCACTTGATGAACAGCAAGGTATGAAGGCCTAGAGGTACCAATAGCTAGATAAATAATTATATGCTAACTTACTTGTCTATATTTTATGTTAAATCTAGAGAAAACTCTTAACAACTTTAAGTAGGGGAAATACAGTAATTAAATTTTTGCATTTCTTAAGATCATTCTGTTAATAATAATTTCCTAAATTATTTCAAAGTTATTTGACTATCAAATGTATACAGAAGACACTGGAAGACAGAAGTGAGAAGGACACGACAGCTTTTCCTATTTCACCTAGGTATGAAAACATCAATGCATTTGTTTGTTTTTTCATGCAGCTTCAACTGTTGTACCATGGCTCAGTAACTGGCTACTTGAATACAGGGAGGGTAAAAGCACCAATTTTACTGACGCATTTTGTAGTGGATATAATGTGATTCTGTAGACAGGAGAAAAAGCTGTGATGTTATTTCATCATAATGGTATTCTGATTGTCTCTAGGTGTGTGTAGTATGCAATTCTTACTCATGATGAATTTTGATTTTGGCGTTTCCTGTTTTTGACAATGTAAATATAGTACTAGGGATTATAAATTTATGATCTTAAATTCTTTGGAAAACTAATTTCCTAGAGTGATTAAGGGTGACTGTTCCTGGGACTCAGCCAATAATCTCCTTCTTCAGCTCTTCCATGAATAGTTTCAGCTTTTATTTATATTTTTTCTTTAGAAAGGAAGCAAGGAAGAGAAAAGAGGAAAACACATTTAAAGAAGGAGGAGCTGTAGAAAGAAACATGTTTATTTATTCAGTTGTTCATTTTTGTTTTTCACCCCAGCTGGGCTCACAAACCAGGTCCTTAAATTGCAAGTGGTTCACACACTAATGTCTCAGTTGCTTGAGCCACAAGGGTGAGAGAAAGTGCATCAGATTTCATAAGTCTGTTAATATCCTAGAGCAATATATTATTAATATTTTAAAATAGCTTTCAAGCAAATTTCTGTTTTCTTAAACTACCTAGATTGAAATAATGTTTTCTGTAACAACCCTGACAAAATAAAAATAAAAACATAATTAATTTATCATCATTACATGCATTTATTAATTAATTTTATGTTTTCTGTGGCTATGTCTTATTTTTTCTAAAAATGCTAGGATATAAAAATAGATAATTTTATATGGATATAATAATCATAGTTTAAATTATATAATGTTCCCTCTACTGGTTCATAAGAATTGCAACAATGATTTGCTAAACCTTTATTGTGAACTTTTTCAGAGGAAGTAGGAAAGGTAAAACATTTCAATGTATCAAATTTATACCAACATTCAGTTGGAAGCAGTCAAATGTTGTTGTATTTCATCACTTAAAGAGAGGTTGGCCTGATGTTAAAATAACCTGACAATGAATACACTGGTGAATATAGGCACAAATGTCAGACATATTGCCACTCTGTGTTGATCTATTGATTTTAAATACACTTTCCTATCAACTTGCAATGGGATTCTGGCATTAAACCTCCTTATTGACCATCTCTGCTTCACATTAAGATTTTTCTTAACTAAACATAGAGAAGCATGGAAAGAAGCAAGAATCTTTGAGACAGAATCTGAAATGTTATTCATAAGTAGCCAGAGCTTGATCATTACTGAACTTTTGCTTAACATTCATCTGTCTACAAGCCATCGGAATGCACAGTTGTCCTTGTCGTGAGGTAGAATAATTGCTTTTGCCCTAGTTTTACTTGAAGAATTTGAATAGTGGTCAAACAGTTGATCTTTGTGCTCTAGCTACATTAGTTCAAAATCCCAAATTGATACTTAATAACCAAATGACCCTGAGTAGCTTAATTAACATCTCTGAGGTTAAACTTGTATACCTATTATTATTAATTGCTCTACATATATAAATATTTATTAATAGCTAATTAAGATAAATCCCATAAGAGTTATTTGAAGAATAAATACAATTATCTCCTAAAGCACATTCCCTAGTGTTTATCAGATAGGGATAGATTAAAATTCAAGGCTATTTCATTTTTTTTTTTTTAACTATTGGGACTCACTATGGGGCCCCTTAAGCAAAACAACTCTCTCACAGACTTATCAGTTATTTCAATCAACAATTTTAGCACTCAATAAAGGTTATCTAAAAAAGACATGCATTTAAATGTTATTTAAGCATTATGGGATTACAAAGACATTAACTCTGCTTATAACAGAGGATGCAATATTTACCTTGGAGAAAACAAAGATAATATGGTACAAGTGTTTAAGTGAAAGAAAAGAAGTAAGAACGTGTGATAACTGAGGGCGTATACATGAGATAGGATTTCAGAAAAGGGCAAAATCATTCCTGGCTAGAAAAGATTCCTCCTAATGCAAACATTAGAACAATCATAACGTTAACAGAATTTTTTATTTTTCTAAAAAATATTAACTAAAACTATATCAAGGAAAATGGAATACATGAATCATAATCTCTTTATATATATATATATTTCTTGATACATATCAAATAACATTGTTTTAAGTACTCTGGAAAATGGAATTAGTATGTAATAAGTAGCAATGCTGTTTTTTTCAATATTTTAAATGCAAATGTTAAGAATCATTGATCTGATAACAAATTCAAAAAAAATAATGAAAAGATACAGGCAAGAATGAAGGCAAGCAGAGGAGGAAGAAACTCATTATATTTTTTATTTAGTTGTTCATTTTGATTTTTCATCCCATACCCAGGTCTTGAACACAGGTCCTTGGGATATGTAGCCTGCGTTCTTGGTAATTAATCAAATTTATAATGTCTTCTTCTTATCTAACCTATGTATGTTTACACAAAAAGTATAAAGTGATTTCAGTTAGTCTTCTAGTTGACATTTTTTTTCATTCCTTTGGAAAGAAATATTTTTCAATAAATTTCCAAGGAGGATTTTTTTAAGGCATAGTGGGTATTACAGAGACACTAAATACATTGATTTCTTATAAGTCAAACTTTTGCTATATTATTTCAGCATGTTTCAACAGTCAATTAAAAACATTTAACAAGGCAATTAATTGCAAAGTATTTAAGATAATTGCCAATGTAAGACATACTAGCAAAAAACACAAAAGAAAATATACCTTCATTATGGCAGCAAAGCAAATATCTCTGTGATACCAAATAAATATGTCTTAAAATATAATTTCATTTTTAATATTATTGAATACTATCAGTCTTGGTGTGGATTTCCTCATGAAACAGTGTACTGGTATTACTGTAAATGTGTTATGTTCTGATAATACCGTCAGTAACTAATGTCCCCACATGAACAGAATGTGTTAGAGATATAACTTCATTACTTTGTACCTCCATTTACACTCTCTCAATATGTTCAATGATAATTTTCAAATATTAGTCTCAATATCACATTAATTTCTTTCTTGGAACAAAATATTAGTAATCTATCTGTCTTCTAAGGTCCCATGTCATTAATATCTTTGAAAGCAAGGAATAGGTTCTGTAGAGAGAACTGTATGTAAATGGTTACAGAAATTTTTATTATCACTGTGATTTAAAATATATTTATTATAACTAATATCAAAGAGCATGGCTTAATTCTTCAAAGAAAGTTATAATTTAAAGTTGGAAAACATGTTGAAAATTTGTACATATATATTTATTGAGTGAACAATAAGATCTTTGTTTTATAAAGAGATGTACAAGACATTTTTGTAGATTTTTATATTTGTACTTCAATAAATCCATGAAAAAGATTAATCCATCATTAAAAAAACTTCTTAGCACAGATAGCAATATATTTTCCTATTCATTTCATAATCTTTCCAATATAATTTGTATTTTTAAACTATATAGTTCACATGTTAAGTAATGGAGGATAGCAAAACTTGTTTATGTTCAAAGTATAATGCTAGATGAGTTTAAGAGAAAAATTTAGGTGAGAACATTATTGTTTCTCTAAAATATTTTTTGTTTTATATGGGTAGATTTGATAACAATGTATTTGATAACATACCACTTCTGCCACCAAATTATAATAGTTCTCTACTACTGTTCATTGGACTTTTGATCCCACTAACCTTTGATCCCAGGTCCACCTTCTTCCCCTCTGGTAACTTCAATTCTGCTGTCAGTATTCAAGTGTAAGTGGAATGCAGTAGAGAATTTGGGCTTCTAACCACATCTAGCCTTGATGTAGGAGTATCTCCCAACCCTGGCCAGAACAGTATCAGGGAAGCCAGATAAAACAAAAGGCTTACTAATTTATTATGTTTTCATTTTATTGGAGGAATATTGCATCATATATTGCATAGGTTTTAAATGGGCATCATCATAAATCAACATCTATAAATAATACTTAAAATTTATCACCAACAGTCTAAATCTGTCCATAATATAATAGACTCTTTTTCCCTAATTTGCACATACTCTGTTCCTTCTTCCCTTCTCGTAAAAACTAATTTGATTCTATAGTCTATTTTTTATTCATTTAGATTCATCTCTTTGGTTTCTCTTATAAGCCCAAAATGAGTGAAATCATATGATATTCTGACATCTCACAAGCATAATTCCCCTTGGATTCATGTTTTAAGCACAAAGACTTTATCTTTTTAAATAGCTGAGTAATATTCCATTGTATATGTAATATTCCATTGTGTTTATACATATATGTATATATATATATCTCACATCTTCTTTATCCACTCTTTTGTTGATGGATATTTCCATCTCTGACTATTGTATATAATGTTTCAATAAACATTGGGGTCCATGTACCTAAATTTGATCCAAAGTGTCATGACACAATGTCCCCAATCTTCAGATTTATATTAAAAGAAATTCATCAGACTTAGAGCCAGGATGATCTCAAGTTCAATGAATAAAAGGCAGTCAATAAACACCAACACTGAGGTGAGAGAGAGCTTAAAATTATCTGACAAAAACTAAATATTAGCTGCCATAAAAAATAATTAAGGAATTATAATTGAAATCCATTTAATTGTATTTCTTAAAATGTTCACTAATAATGGAATTTCACAAACTTTATATATATTAATGAATGTGCAAAATATTAAATAATTGTTGCAAAAATGAAACCATTGAGAGACTTTCTTTTCAATTAAAAAAAGTATTTTTCTAAGCAACGGTACAGGCAGGAATGAAGTTGAGAAGGCAGACAGGAAGAAAGAGGAAAAAGCAGCATTGTATTTATTTTCATTTAGTTGTTCATATTGGTTGTTTCTCTCAGGCCATGGGTCTCGAACCCAGGACCTTGGGGATATATATGGGACTGCTCCCAGGATGTACTAGACCACTAGGCCACCAAGGCATGCCCAAAAAAGATCTTTAATAAGAGAGATTTAAAAGAGTTATAGATACTATTATTCACTGATACTACTCTAAAAACAAGACAGTTTTATCTTTCTCTTACTCACTGTCTCTTTGTCTCTGTCTCTCTTCTCTCTAGGTAGAGATTGTTATTGATTTCAAGAAATTGGGGCACACAATTGGGGGATGCAATTCTAGATTTTCAAGGTAGATTCGTGGTCTGAAGACCCAGGGTAGAGCTTCAGTCCATGACTGGCGGATCTGGCTTGGTAGGATTTTAGTCTTTGTTACATTAAGATCTTTATTAGATAGATAAGGCCCATCCACATTAGGGAGAATATTTCACATCACTGAAAATCAATTGGTTTAAATCTTAAACTCAAAAAAAAAAAAAAAACTTTCACAGAAACATTTGACCAAATTTCTGAGCACCTTGAGGCAATTTAACACTCACAAAACATTAATATCAGACATGTAACCTTTATTCTTCCATATGTGATATTTTTTTTCTATGGGAAATCTAAACATTATCAGTCACATAATCTAGTTATATATGTGTGTATGTGTGTGTGTGTAAATATATATACTTTTTTAACTAATGTTTTGATTTCTTTTTTAACATAATGGATTTTCCATTTGGAGCTAGAAAATCTGTGGAAACCTGTAAGGAAATATTACTTGGTGAAAATGAAAACTGAATCAGCTTAATATTTTGAAAATATTCATTTTATAAGCAAACATGCACATATGAATAATAATCAGATGATGGCAAGATTTTTCTTCTGTCTTAACTTTCTGGTTATCTTATTTTTAAGCTTTTTGGTGGGAACACATGGCTGATTTTATAAAGAAAATCAGTACGAAATTATGATATACATTTCAGATGTAGAGACCATGATAGGAATTTGAAAATTTAAACTTCTTATTGAAAAATTTAAATAAATATAATTCATTCTATAAATTATTCTCTTTGGAGTTCCACAAAGTTATATTCACATGGGATTTCTGAACTAGATTATATGACTCATTGACTAATTCCTAATTGTGTCTTCTGAGTAGAAGGAAAAGCATGTCACTGACATCCAATGCCATGAATGCTGCTGGTCTCTTTTTGACTTCCACTGGTCCCTTTAATGAAATACAAATTTTCTGACTGGGGTTTTATGATGGACAGATATACTTTACAAAATAACTTGATTATGCTTTCAGTGTTGTTGAAATAAAATTTTTGCTGCTGTAGGTGTTCGTTTACAATAGAGATGGAAAAATAAGAGGTGAGTGTGAGAACCTGGAGCTTGGATGAGGAGAATAAGAAGAGATATTTATTTTTCAATCCTTATTGCAGAAATACCCAGGAACTGATAGCTCAGAGTCAAGATTCAGTCTTCTCTGGAAAGCAAACAATGTATCTCTGGAGCATTTTGACAGGAAAACAATTGTTTTCAGCTGAAAGGACTTAAGTATAAGATGGGTAAATTATAGTGCACATGTCAAGAATCAGAAAGGGGTGGTTTTTGCCTCTCACCTAAGAATCCTGCACTGATAGTTCAGAGCATTTTAACTGAAGTCAACATCTTAGTTACCAAAATTGTTCCTTGCTTATTCCTGTGGGAAGAATTTTGGCACAAGAAATCTTTTTGCTCAATCTATTCTGATGGAAGAAGCACATTCCTAAAGATTTATCAAGATACAATTCATCACATAAAATGTAAATTTTCAACTTTATATTTACTACTAAATAAAAGCTTTATCTCACTCAACAATTTTCAAAAATGTCAGATAATTTTTACATAATCAAAACCTGACAGAATATATTACCATAGTAAATATTTACTCACCTGAACTGAATTTACTTACCTGTAAACAATAAATTAGATTCTCTTACTTAACAATGAGTACATTAAATGTACATGACCAAATACAAACTAAGAACAATGGTAAAACATCTAATAATTTATGTGCTGTTTATTCATTGTTATGTTGACCATCGGTACCCTTTTAAATGGGACGGTCCAGTTCTTTTCATATTTCTGAAATATCCCATCATTTTAACATAAATGTAAATTTTGTCACATATTTAATAAACCAGAACCATCTTTTCTTTTTCTTTTTTTTTTCCAGAGGAAAGTTACAGGCAGCAGGAAAAAGGAGTAAGTATTTTTTAAATTTAATTTAATTTTTATTTAGTTGTTTTTACAGGTTGCTTCCCCCACCCAGAGCTGAGCCCCTTGCCAACACTCACTGTGGATGGTGGGGGATGGGGGCCAATGAATGATAATGCTGTTCCTGATCCCTGTGAGGAAACCCAAGTCTGGGGAAGAGGATTCCCTCCTACCCTGCACAAATGCCTGTTTCTTCAAAGGGAGCAGAACACCACAGTGTGGTCCACCTGCAAGTACTATGGAGTTATTTCTGGCACTATATGGTTTATCTCTAATACTGTGTCAGTTACTGGGGATTTCTGGCACTGTGACGGTGGCATTTGTTAGAGTGGGGCTTTATAGGGGTGCCAAACATAGTTTTTACCTAAGGTGCCAAAATTCCTTGCACCGACTTTGGGAGTTTATATGATGTCTTGCCAGATCATATGTCATTGTTATGTATTGCTATTTTGCAGTCACCAGCACATAACCTCACCCACTCTGTTTATGGCATCCCCAATGTCCTGCTCTTCTCTCAAGAAAATATGGTCAGTCTATTCAGTGGAAAACAGAAGAAAGAAAATGTAGAAATGCCTTTACTAGGACAGAAGAAAGCATCATGAGTTGGGAGCAACGGTCACAGAACTAGGAAAATATTTAGCAATAAGGAGTTACCACTAAAGCTATAAATAAAGACAAAATTAAACGACAACAACAAAACATGAAAATTCAAAAGTTTTCTTGCCCAAGTTTTTTTTTTTTTTCTTTCTTTCTTCCTTTTTGTTTTGCTATGATAGATAGACCTTCCATTAAGACCTTGATATTTTGGTTTAGTGCTTATGAACTGAGTAATTCTACAGAATGCAAATAAATTGAATGCCATTTTCTTTTATTAGATTGTATATTCTTTGACACAAATAAATTGCATCCAAATTATTTTTTAAGTGTTTAAGAATGCTACATAGTAAGAATGCATTTATTATGGATAACTAAGGTGCTAACATTCATAAAATTCACTTAAAATAGGGTACATGAACCTAAGTATATAGAAAATGTGGCCTTTTATATTGCTAGGTTTAATATATTGCCCATAAGCACACTAATTGGTGAACACTGAAAACATAATGCAATAAATATTTCATGAATATTCAGATGATTCATGACAATTTCACATGAATAATATCAACTTTTGAGAATTCATTTTCCTAATATTTTAGAATGAATGCATTGATACTATATTTATTTAGATGAAGTCTCCATACTAATTGCGTTTTACTAGTTTATCTAAAATACTAATTTCCATTATTTAAAAAAAATCTTAACAAAAAAACACAGTAAAAAAGCTTGATTATTTTATTAAAATCCTTGGTTCATTTTAAAATCTTTTTTAATTGTATTTTTGCTATTGAGTTGTGGGGGTTTCTTATATATTTTGGATATAAGTTACTTATCAAGTATATTGTTTGCAGATATTTTCTATTATTCTAAAGGCTTCTTTTCCAAAATATTTTTTAGGAGGAGAATAATGATGATGCCAAAAGTGGTCAAAACTTTCCAAGGTTATAGAATTACTTCTAAAATAATTATAGATTTGAAATTGTTTTAACTAAATCAATTTATTACTTTTTATGTTATTTTACCATGAATTCCTAGACATATTTTATATTTGACTAGAAATTAGAAAGCAAATAAAAATGCAAAGAAAAGAGAATTTTGAAACAGGATTTGACAATTCTATTTTTATATTTGATAAAGGCATCTATTAAATTTGACTCTTCTTCACCCTTGCCATATTTTACTTCTAAAATTTCCCTAATACTCTTTTTATTTTTTAAAGTGGATGAGATTTAATTTTCAATAAAAATAACACAGTTCTTATTTACCAGTTAAGTGCTGTATTTATAAACTATTTGATATCTTCTTGACATATTCCTAAAATGTAACTGAAACTTACAAGTGTTGAATAACATTATAAAATCAGTTTTCTGTTTATCATTAAGTAAAGCATTTCTTTATTAGATAAATAAATGTTATCAATAAGGTGCGTAAAAAAGTAAAGTAAATCTTTGTCAAAATTCATGCAACTCTTTTTGTCCTGTGAATATCCCCTAAAACAAGGAGGAACTTGGAAAACTCTGATATATGGAAGATTTGCTAATAATTACTTATTTACTTAATTAGAAAAAAAACCCTCTGTTTCTCCTTATCACAAATATCTTTTTAGTAGTGTTGAATATGAAATGAAATGGTTATTCCTACAAAAGTAGAAAGTATTAAATTACTTAAATTTTTCGGCAAGCCAAAATTCACTTAATAGCTAAAAGAACACATAGGTGTATAAATACATTTAATAGCATTATTATTATATCACGTGTATCTTATTATATTGGTCATTATGTCCATTAAAAGCAAAATTTCAAAAATCCTTCTGTTTCCCACGATTCCGAACAAAAGACTGTACATGGATTTTGAATGTATTTCTTCAACAAAATAAACCACCTTTGCTGTCTCTAATACATTTTTAGTAAGCCTTTGCTTTGGGAATTCGAAAGCAAGCCCTGTGTCATTATTTTTATGAATCATCAAGCTACATTGATGTTATATGAATAGCTTAGCTTCCTAAGAAACCAATCAGAAATCTAATTTCTTAAAAAAGTAAATAGCATGTACTATTTTCCATGCATGTCTATGTTGACTGGAGAAATCTTTTGATTGGGGTTTCTGATTTCCACTGAGTTTGCCTAGATGCATATGATCAGATGGCAGCTTATAGAGGACTGATTGACATAGAATGCCTCATTCTTATGCCTGGATATTGTTGACACCATGCAGATGATACAACCATTGCTTATTTATCAAGCATCAAGCTACCCTATTTTACAAATAAGTAGAAATGTTTCCGTAGCAACTAAAAAGTCAACTCCCAATGTCGAAGCAACTTTCCAATTTCTGCTTGTTTTTGCTACTTTTCTATCAGTCAAAGCAATTTGCATGAGTATGCTCAGAGGTCATACACACAAGGAGAACTGAACATATTGTAATAACCTGTGAGAAATGTTATAGCTTTAAATAGTTTTGGTTTCTCTCATAAAGTTACATACTATGAAGGACTCTTTCTAAAGCTCAGTTTGTATGGTATGAGCACTTGATTTCATCTACATAGTGAAATTGATAATAAAATAAAAATAAAAAACAACAAAAAGAAAAACTGGGGTTTGTCCAGGGCTGGCATGCAAACTGTTGTTTTCCTTCGAAAATAATTTTATTTCCCATTTTGGTCCCATTGTAAACATTTATAAGCTATTAAGTGTCTGAGTGAATTGAAATGCAAACTGATCCAAACTATCAGTGCCAATGGTCTAGGAAATAATAGCCAGTTGACCAAATATGGTATGTAGATAGAAATAAATCATTTTTGAAACTCCTGCAAACTTTGTGAAAATTACTTTCATAATGAAATGGAGCATCTGTCCAGATGGCATTTAGACAATTAATAATGTCATAAATCATTACTTTTTATGTGAAGAAAAAGTTTACTCCAGTCCAACATCATTGGTTAGTAAACAGTGAAACTTCAGAATAGTAGACCACAGACCAAACAATGTAATCATTTATTTTGTTTAATTATTCATACTTTTCCCAGTGCATTTATATTATTCAATTTCTGTATGTTCAATTTGCATAATGTAAATATTATATTGACTTAATAGTATAATTGCAAGAAATATTTAATGAATATTTTATGATATTTTAAAATTGAAAAGTGTTATATACCTTTTGTTTCATGGAAATTAAATAGGTGCATTCTTAGGAAACCATTATTAAAGCATAGTATATAAAAATTGTGTCAGAAAATAAAAACACTTAGGCATTGTAGAGTTTTTTCATTCATTGCATTGCAAAAAATATATTCTAAAACAGAACTTTTCCAAATTAGAGTAGGATGTTCAATATACTCTAGCTCCAAATTGAGTATTAACACTAGTTTTAAGTGTATAAAATCATATTCCACGATGGATTATATTGTAGTTAAATTTGTTTCAAAACTATATAGAAGATCAAAATTAGTAGTCACTTGAAGTGATTTTTATGACATACCACTAATTAAAATTTCTGCTGTAATACTTCATAAAATATATTTAACCATCGATTTTGAAATAATAATTTAACTATATATTACAGAGTAATATGAGTATCTACGTTTCATAATTTCTACCTGAGAATAAAAATTGATGAAGTTTTGTGAGTGAATCTCGAATGTTATTTGAGGAATGTTTTGTGTATGTGAATATAATGGCAGAATTAAAAGTGTTTCCTAGGGAATGTGCATGTGTGTTTGTGTATGAATTTTCCCCCTAATTTTAACCCTTTAACAAAATCCTAGGACTTAATATGTAATGAAAAAATCTCAAAAAACTACAAATGTTAACTTAATTAATAATCCTAATATATTTACGGGGTAATATATTAGTTCTGTACCATTTCACAGTGAAAAAAAGAGACAAATTAAATAGCTTATTCAAAACGATTGCTACATGTGGAAATACAAAAGTTGATCTTTGAGTTTTTTATAATAAGCAGTAGATTGAAATTGAATAGCATATTTATGATATTGTATTTCAATCTTTGTTTCTTTTTGAAGTGTTCTATGGTAAAAATAAACAGAAAGTTAGACTATATTGTTCTTTTCAATCCAGGCTTGTTTCTTCCTCAAAACGTGGTATTTCCTCATGCTTTCAATCAGGTTTAAATTTTTTTCAATTGCTTTGTTTTTCTAGTTGTTTCTTGTAATTAAATTAGTTTGCAATGTTTCTTTCCAAGAAGCATTCTTTGAAGCAAAAATTCTTATACTCTATTCATATAATGAGGAACATATTTAATATTTTAGCCAAAAACATTTCACCTCACCAGCCTATCTCTACAATTCATGAAGTTAGTTGGCCCCTGGATTATCCTCCAAGCCTGCATGTAGCAGACATCAACACAAAATTGGTCTCACATAAATTTATTTGAGGAAATTCTCATTTAGGATAGAGAAGAGGAAGAGCAGGAGTTGGCACAGAGGTCCTGAAAAATGCAAGACACTTGTTAAAGAAGTGGTGGGGGAGGAATATTGAGAAGAAAGGGTCTCAGACATAGTGTGGGGTCTAAGCAAGGCCAGTTAGTGAATCTCAGGAAAAAGATGGAAAAATTTCACCTATTAGAATCATTCCATGTTGGGCAGGAACAGTGATAACTCAGTTCTAAGAATCACGAGGCTCTCTCACTGGCTGGTAGCACCCAGAGAGAGCTTGACTTTGACCCGAATCCAGAATGGAGAGGAAGTGGAGTTAGTTGACTGAATTCAGGCCACAAGTGTCTCCTGAGGAAAATCTGAGCAAAGCATTCTATGAGAGCCAAAGGTGCAAGTTTATCAGTGTTCCTCTGATTTGTTTTGACATATTATTTCAGTTTTTCCTCTAAATACAGGTATAAAATTAACTACTGATTTTTAAGGTTAATTAATATATCAGCCAAGAAAATGCAAATATAATTGTTCTGAAACAGATACTCTACAAATCTTAATTATATCAATCCTTAGATATATTTTTACAATAAATATTTTATTTAATGATTGCCAGAGTACAGGACATTTAAGAACTTGAGGCAGATAAATCATAGTTTTAGAAAACAGCTATCTTGATGTAGATTTCTTAAAGCATTTCTAATAAAAGCAACAATATAAAAGATATGCAATGTATAAATCTACTAGAATTTGACATTTCTTTCTATGTATATACCCTTCAACATAGTGTGATTTTCAATGATCAGCGTTTAATTGAACAATTCCAAAATAATAATTTACTTTGAATTTCCAGAAGAAAATTTACCTGTAATAAGGTATGAATACCTACCTAGAGGCATATTTCCATTTTGTCACCAAGAAATATAGAATTATATAATTTTTTTCCTTCTGGATTGAATTGGTATACTGTACTCTTGGGTATCCAAATGCTGGTATAACTTTGGAACTTTGAAATAGCAACTATTCATGACATGTGAAAAAACGTGGTATAAAAATTCATGTTCTTCACTGCATAAAATGGATGCTTAGTTGTGTAGAAACACACATAGAACCTAAAAGAATATGCTATGTTATTAATTGCTTAGAATTTTGGGTGACTTTGTTCTTTGCTGTGTGTTATGCAGGTGCTCATATTCTGTCAGAGTAATGACCTTCTTAGTAGATAGTCCGAGAAAATCATGAGAAGATACAGGCGGCAAGAACATGGCCTTTATTTTGCTCATGATAGGGGGCTCCAATGTCTGCAGGTCAGAATACTTCTGCCCTGCTGATAATGGTGGGTCAGGCATGTTCTGGAAAGCTACCTCACCATCAGCGAGGAAGACTCTCTTTTATAGTTGGTATCAGCAGAAGGAGGGTCGTGAGAAGACAGGAGCAGCCAAGTGTGCAAGAACAAAGAACAGTCAAATAGTCAAGGACAGCAAAATTCCAGGGCAGAATATCATTTATATGGACAATGAAGTGGAGACAGTTATCCCAAGAGTTCATCTTGTTGCATTCAATTTGTGCTCAGCATTGACCACCCACAGAGCCCACTTTCAAGGCAGTGGCATGGGTCATGATCTCAAACTATCCCATACCGTGATTTTTGTTTTTTTATTATTAATATGCTTAATTTTTGAAAAAATATATTTTGTTTTAAAGACCTGATAAAAGTATGTACCAACAGTAATAAGTCCTGTGAAAGTAAATATCAACAGAATTTATAGAGCAACACATTTCATGTGAATAAGTAATAAATTATTTACAATAAGTAAATTTAAAACCCAAATACATAGACAAAGCTCAACAATTAAATTTTTTTAATTTAACAATACACAAAAAGATATGCATCATTGTAAATCATATATTTATTAATTGTATTCACTATACACACCTCCCTATTCCCTGCCCTCTAGAAACCATTAATTTTAAGTTAAGGCTAAAATTTTTGCCTGGTTTGGTTCATTCATTAGTTTGGTTTCTCAACATATCACAGATCAGTGAAATCATATGATATTTATCTTCTCTCTCATACTTATTTCACTAAGCATAATTCCCCTAGTCTTATTCATGTTGCTGCCAATGAAGTGATTTTGTATTTTTAACAGCTAAGTAATATTTATAATTTTTCTTCTTTTCATATGTTCATATGTTGATAGGCACGCTGTTAGCAGCACTTGAACTATTGAAAATAATAGTGCAATGAATATTAGAGTGCATAAATAAACATTTATAAACATATATATCTTTACTTGTTTTTGTAGGTAAATACACAAAAGTCAGGTAATGGGAAAATACGTAAATGATAATTTTAATTATTTAAGGAATCACCACATTGTTTTCCACAAGGGCTGCACCAGTTTACACTCCCTCCAACAGTGTATAAGGGTTCCTTTCCCTTCGCATACTTGCCAACATTTGTTTTCAGTCCTTTGGATACCAGTCTCAAGGTAAGAGGTGATATTTCACTGTGGTTTTGATCTGTATTCCTCTAAAAACAAGAGACAGTGAGTATCTTTTCATGTGCCTGTTAGACATCTGCCTATCTTCTTTGGAGAATCGTCTATTTAGTGCCTCTGTCCATTTTTATGTTGTTTTTTATTGAGTCTTATGAGTTCTTTATATATTTTTGTTTTAAGCCCTTATTAATAAATTCAGTAAGATTCCTTCATTTTGATTATAGCTTCTTACACTGTTCAGGAAGCTTTTAGTTGATGTAGCATAATTTGTTTATATTTGTTTTTGTTTCCCTTTCTATTTGAGTCAACTTCGCAAACTACCTATAAAACCAATGTCAAGGATCGTATTCACCTATGTTTTCTGCTATATACTATTATTTTTTAAAGGAAAGTTGCAAGCAGGAATGCAAATGAGTAGGCAGAACGCTGGAAGTCAGAGGAGTAAGAAACACTTATATGTTTTATTTAGTTGTTTTAGTTGTTCGTCTTGGTTGTTCAGCCCAGTCCCAGGTCTTGTGGACTAGGTTTAGAGTTCTTATATGCTAGGCAACCAGGGTACACATCTCCTATGTATTTTATGGTTTCATTACTTACATCTATGTCTGTAATCCACTTGAATTATGTTTTGGATGTGGTGTTAGATAGTCTAGTTTTATTTTTTGTGTATGATCATCTAGGTTTATCCACATAATTTATTGGAGAAACATTCCTTCCTCCATTTTATGCTTTTTTTTAAGTTGCTTGTCCATATATGCATGGCTTATTTTTTGCCTCTCATTTCTGTTCTATTGATCTGCAAGACTTTTTATTCCAATACCATGGTGATATAATTACTGTTACTTTATAGAACAGTTTTAAGGGAGAGAGTCTGATGCCTCCATTTTTATTCTTTTTTCTCAGGATTTTTCTATGCAACATCTACTATAATTCCAAATAAATTTTATAATTTTTGTTCTATTTCTGTGAATTATTTTCCATATGTTTTGAATCTGTCTGTTATTTTAGATTGCATAGTCATTTTTACAATAGCTATTCCTAAAATCTAAGAACATAGAATATATTTTAATTTTTTGTGTCTACTTAAATTTCTTTTAGCAATGTCTTATAGCTTAGTGTGCAGGTCTTACACATCTTTGGTAAATTTATTACAAAGCATTTAATTATATTTGATCCAATTGAAAATTGTATTCATTTTATTTCTTTTTGCTAGCTCATGTGTGTATACAGAAATTCAAACGATTTTTGAATACTGATTTTTTTATCTTGCCGCTTTAATCAATGTTATTTCTAACAGTTTTCTACTGGCGGATTCTCTTTCAAGTAATTTGCAAAGATTAGTAGTTTTACTTCTTCCTTTCCAATTTGGATATGTTTCACTTTCTTTTCTTGTCTAATGGCTCTGAGTAGAACTTCTAACATTATATTGATTTATGGTGGTAAGAGAAAACATCTATGCTTTATTCTTGATCTTAAAGGATAAAATTTCAACTTTTGTCCATTAGACATGATGTTGGCTGTGGATCTGTTATAAACAAGCTTCACTATGCTAAGATAGATTCAGTATATACCTATTTTATGAGGAATTTTGGCATAAAAGAATGCTGAAACATCAAATTCTTTTTTTCTCAAGGTAATCACCTGATTTTGTACTTCCTTTTGTTGATGGAGAATATCATTTATTGATTTTCATATGATTCAAATGATTCATATGATTTCAAATGATTTTCATCATTTCATTCCTTAAAAAATCAAACTCTTTCATGGTGTATGATCCATCTAATGAGTTGTTGAATACAATTTCCAAGCATTTTGTTGAGATTTTGTGTCTATGTTCATCAGAGTTAATCAATAGTCTTTAACTTTATTTTTGGTGATGTTAGTCTTTGGTTTGAAAATAGGGTAATATTAGCTTTATAAAATGTGCTTGGAAGTTTGCCTTCTTTTTCAAGTTTTTGTAAGAGTTTGAGTAATGTAGGGAGTGAACTGTTTTGTGTCTGCCTCTGCAGGTTATCCCAAGGCAGAATTTTTCACATGATAGCAGAGCTAAAAGCAGATAACAGAAGGCTGTAGCTGAGCCTCAGAAAATCTGACCTTCAAATATTCAAATGTTTCTGATAACAATTAAACAAGACAATGTTTGCAGTCTTTGTTTGCTTTGTAACATTCTTATTGTCTCATTGTAACCCAGTCCTAGAAAATAAATCAAGGTGTCAGGATCAGTGTCACTGCCTCTCAAACAGAGAGTGGTGTCCCACCTGGCCCCTGCTTTTCTAGATGTATGTTGTCTGTCTTTCTTTAGGCTCCTGTTTGGGGGGAAGCTTTTGATTACTGTTTCAGACATATAACTCATGATTGGTCTGTTCAGGCTTTTTTGTTTATTTGTTTGTTTTTTCCTGATTTAGTCTTAGAATATTGTGTGTTCCTAAGAGTTTATCCATTTTTTTCTAGATTATTCCATTTGTTGCCACCTAGGTGTTAGTAAAACTCATACTTTTGTATTTCTATAGTATGTATTGTTAACTTCTCCAAATTTGTTTATGATTTGTGTGTGTGCCTTTCTCTTTCTTTGTGAGTCTGGCCAAGGTTTGTCTATTTTGTTTTTGTTTTAAGGGGTTGTTTTTTTTTGTTTTTTTTTGAGAACCAGCTCTTGGTTCACTGCTTCTTTGAATTTCCTTTTTGCCCTTTATTTCTGATTTTTCATTATTCTCTTCCTTATATTGACACTTAATTTGATTTTTCCCTAGTTCTTTTAGATGTGGACTTATGTTTTCAATATATGATACTCTACCTGAGTTAGGCCTGTATTATTATAAACTTTGCTCTAATACTATTTTTGTCGCTTCTCATAGTTGTGGTGAGTAACATATTCATTTTCTTTTGAAAATGGTAATTTTTAATTTCAAATTTGACTTCCTCATTGACTCAGAAGATGTTCAGTAGCATGTTACGTTTTTATTATCCATAATTTTATGATATTCTCTTTTCTCTTTGGTTGATTTCTAATTGTATGCTTTTTTGATCTGAAAAAATGCTTGCTGTGATTTCAGTCTTATGAACTTGTTCATGTTTGTTTTATTTCTCAAAATATGGTTTATCCTTGAGAAAGTCCTACAAATACTTGAAAAGAATGTGCATTCTATTTACTTTTGATGAAGTGATATGTAAATATCTATTAAAACTTCTCATCTAATTTGTCATTTAATACCATTATGTCCCTGATTATTTATGTCCGAATTATCTGTTACTCTTAGTGGGATTTTAAAGCCCCCTTCTATTGCTGTGTTCTTGTAAAATGTCTGCCCTTAGGTCTGTTAATAATTTATCTGGGCATTACTATTTTGAGTGCATATATTCAGTGAATCTCTTTCTTTTGTATAATCTCTTCAACATCAATCATATAATGTCCACCTTTATTTCTTGTTAGTTTTTTTAGCTGAAAGTTCATTTTATCTGATCTAAGTATAGAGGTTCTTGCCTTTTTAAACTTTGCATTGGCCTGCAGTACCAAATTACTTCCCATCATTTTAAGTTTGCGACCTTTAGTGAGTCCATTATATGCAGCATGCAATTTTTTGTTTATCTATCCAGTCATTCTTTTTGATTATTGACTTAGTTCATTAATATTTTGATGATTATTGACATGTGAGACTTTTCTACTGCCATTCTGACTTTGTTTTCTGGTTTTATCTATTTTCTGTTTTGCTTAAATTTTTGAAAATTTCCATTTTTTAGATATAAATATTCTTTCAATACATTATCCAATGAACTCATTCAACATTCTCTTCAGGAAAAAAGGCTTTTTAAAGAAAGTTTTGCAGGATATAGCACTGACGGCTGGCAATTTTTTTTTCTTGAACTATTTTAAATATACCATTCCATTCACTAGTGGCTTATAGAGTCTCTGCTGAAAGGTATGATCACAATCTAATGAGACTAACTTTATATTTTACTAGCTTATCGCCTTGACCACATTTCTTTCTATCTCTTGGAGTTTTGAAAGTTTCACTTTTATTTGTCTGCATTTGTGTAACCAGGTGTTCTTTTAGGTTTGTGGAGTGTGTATTCAGTTTTTTTGTTAGGTTCGAGAAGATTTTGCTGTTACTTTCTTTTTTCTAAGTTTTAATTTTTATTTTCTGTATTTTAAATAATTTTATTTTTTCTTTTGCTTACATAGCTATATTTATTTCTGGATATTGAAATAACACCTCGGTCTGTCTGGATTTTGCATACACTCACCACTAACTTTGTGGTCCCCCTGACTACCACCTTCCTTGTATCTCCCCTCCCACCACACTGGTAGTCACAATCATGTACCTATGAATTTAGTAGACATTTGTCTGTTTGTTTCTATATTTAGATATAAGTAAAACCATCCTGTACTTCTGTTTTTCTTTCTGCCTTATATTGTCTAGTATGATCACTTCCAGTTTCCTCCATGTTTTTGCAAAAGGCACAATTTCACCTTTGTTAACCGCTGTATAGAATACCATTGAATATATATATCACAGCTTCTTTATCCAGTCACCTCTTTATGGGCATTTAGGTTGTTTCCATGTCTTGGCTATTGTGAATTTTGCTGCTATGAATGTGGAGGCACAGATAGTTTTTTGATTAGCATTTTTGTATTTTCTGGACATATGCCTAGAAGTGGAATTGTTAAATTGAATAGTAAGTCTATATTTTTGAGGAATCTTCATACTGTTTTCCAATGAGTATGCACTAATTTACATTTCCAACAACTGTGTGAGAAGGTTACTTTTTCCCTACACCATCCCCACACATTATTTCTAGTCTTTTCAATATAGGCCATTCTCACTGGTGTGAGGTGATATCTTTTATGGTTTTTATTTGCATTTTTCTGATGGCAAATGATGCAGAGCATCTTTTCATCTATCTATAGGCCATCTTTGAATCTTCTTTGGATAGGTGTCTGTTCCAGTTTTGTCCAATTTTTCAGTGGATTGATTGAGAGAAATATATCAGTATATATTTTGAACATTAAGTTTTTCTCTGATCTGTATTATGCAAATATCTTCTTTCATTTATCGAGTTGCCTTTTTAATGGTGGTCTATTTTATTGTATAGAAAAATTTTAGTTTGATGTAGCTTCATTTGTTTAGTTTTACTTCAGTTTCTTTTGCTGTAGGGATCTCTTCTTCAAAGACTTATTTGATGTTGATGTTATGGAGCATTTTTCCTATATTATCTTCTATGTATTTTATGATTTTGAGTCTTTGACATAGTTTAGGTCAATTTTTGTAGATGACGGTGATGAGTAATCTAGTTTTAGTTTTTTCAGATATCTGTCCAATTATTCTTGCTCCATTTCCTAATTAAATTTTCTTTCATCATTGTATGTTCTTGTCCCCTTTCTCATTGATTAATTGTCCGTAGATTTGTGACTTTATTTCTGGGCTCTTGATTTTTTTTTCAAAGATCCACTGTCTGTGTTTTTTTTTCAATGCCATACTATTTTGATAATGATAATTCTCTAGTAGAATTTGAATTCAAGAAGTATAATTCATTTGTTGTTATTTTGTTTTGCTGAAAATAACTTTGGTTATACTAGTCTTTTGTGGTTCCATGTAAACTTTAGTTTTGTTTATTCAGTTTCTTTAAAAATTTTTATCCGAGTTGCATTAAATCTGTACATTGTTTTTGGTCAGATGACCACTTGACTATGTTAATTCTCATAGCCATTAGCATGGCATTGTCTCCTATTTGTTTGTTTTGTCTTTTATTTATTTTGTTAAGCTAGAATACTTTTCAGTATAGAGATATTTCATCTCTTTGGCTTTGCTTACTCCCAGGATTTTTTTTTTATGCTCTTATGAATGGGATTTCTTTCTTAATTTACTCTTCCTCTAGTTAACTATTTGCATATAGGAATACTATTGACTTTCGTGCATTGGTTTTATATCCTGTCACTTTGCTCTATTTCTTGTTTCAGTAGTTTTTTGATGGAGTCTTTAGGATTTTCTAGGTGTAATAATATTATGTCATCTGCAAAATAATGATAATTTTATCCTTACTTCATCTTTTTTTGGTTAACCTAATGTACTTTTATTGCTCTAATGCTCTATCCAGGACTCTGGAGCTATGTTTGAGTATTAGAGGTGAAACTGGACATCCTTGTCTTGTTTCAAAATTTAGGGGAAAGGTTTTTGATTTTTCACCATTGAATATGATGTTGACTGTGGGTTTACCATATTTTACTTTTATTTGTTGATCTATATACATTTTATTCCCATTTTTGGCAAAGAATTTTATTATGAATAAGTGTTGAATCTTGTCAAATTATTTTTCTGCATTTATTGATATGATTATATGAATGTTTTTATTTTCCCTTTGTTGATGTTTTGTTCTACACTGATTTATTTACATGTGCTAAACCATTCTTGCAACCTTGAAATAAATATCACCTGATCATGATGTATAATATTTTTAATGTGATGTTAATTTGGTTTGCCAAGATTTTATTAAGGATTTTATTAGTGTGTGTAGTTATCAGTGGTATTGGTTTGAAATTTTCCTTTTTCTTTCAATTGTCTGATTTTGGAATATCATCCTCACAGAATATACTGAAAGTTTTCTCTCCTCTACTAATTTGTAGAAGTGTTTGGGAGTGTTAGGTTATCTTTGAATGTATCACAAAATTTGCTAGAAAAGACATTTCATTTTGAGCTTTTCTTTGGGGGAAGAGAGAGATTTTTGATTACTGCTTTAATTCTATACCTTTAATTCATGTATTCAAGTTATCTAGTCTTCCTAAATCAGTTTTGGAAGTTCATGGGATACTAGAAATCTCTCCACTTCTTCAAGATTAGCAAATTTGTTGACTTGGTGGTGCTCACAATAGTTTCTTAGGATCCTTTGTATTTCTGAAGTGTATGTAGTTATTTTTTCTCTTTAATTTCTAATTCTCATTATTAGGGTTTTCTCTCTTTTATTCCTTATGAGTCTGGCTAGGAAGTCTGTCAAATTATCTTTTTCAAAGAACCAACTTATGGTTTCATTTCTTTTGGAGATGGTGCTTTGGTTTTAAATTTCACTTTTTTCTGCTCCAATATTTATTATTTCATTCCTTCTAATTGGTTTTGATTGTTCTTCCTTTTATAGTCCCTTTAGGTGTATAGTTAAATATTCAATTTGGAATGTCTTTTGGTTTTTGATGTGTACTTCTATCACTAAAAATTTTCCTTTTGGAAATTTTTTTGCAGCATCCCACATATTCTGATAGTTTGTTTCTTCATTTTCATTTCCTTCCAGATAATTATCAGTTGTGTCTAATTTCCTTTATGATCCAGGAATTATTCAAAAATGTTGTTTAATCTCCACATCTTTGTTCTTCTTTGAGCTTTTTTTTTCTTCCGATTCATTTCTAGATACCACTTTGTGTTGGAGAAGAGGGTTTTTATAATGTTAATCTTACTATATTTATTGAGATATTTTGTCTCCCAGGATATAGTCTACCCTTAAGAGTGTTCCATGTACATTTGAGAAAAAGTATATACTCATTTTGGTGGAATAGAACACTCTGCATATGTCTGTTAGATTCACGTGTAATCTATTGCTTCATATTGGGATGTGTTTTACAGTAGTTCTTTTGCATTATAAATTTGGGTGGTCTATGAGCTTATTGCACTTACATGGTATCTTTTTGTGCCTAGTGTGGGAAGTTCTCTGCTATATCGTATTTAAGGTATCTGTTCCTTTTCCCTCTCTCCTCTTTCTGTGATGCCTATTATCTTTATGTTTGTTCTTATATCATATTTCTCCAGCATTCTTAACCTTCCCTTAGTCTTGTTTTTTTTCTCCTCTTACATGAGTGTGTTCTTGTCTTCAATTTCAGAGATTTATTCCTCTGCTTGGTTTGTCTGTTTATGGATGTTCCATATTTATCCACAATTCATTGACTATATATTTTTATATCTGTAGTTCTGCTTGGGTTTTCTTTATAGCCTCAATCACTTTAGTTAACTAGTTCTTGTCATATGATAGTTATTTTTGAGTTCTTGGATTTACCTTTACTAGTTAATTTAGCATTTGTAACTATCACTCTGATTCCTTATTTGTTAGGTTGATCCATACACTGTCAAAAGATTTCCTCTCTGGGAGCATCTAGTATCTCCTCCCTATACTTGGCACTGTTAATTTATTTTGCTATTTGTCCTTTATTTACTTTTCTGGCTGTGTTTTGGTAGGTGGTTAAAGGAGGTTGTAGGTAATGTGGCTGTTAAGGATGTTGAACCCTTTCCTTCATGCTCTCTGGACACAGGAACAGAAGTTTTAGACAGACCTGTTTTTGGTTAAGGGATCGGTGTCTCCCTCACCAGTGTTCTCCAGAGTACAGAAAGCTTTTTTTGTTTTGGCGGTGGGGGCAAAGTGTGTCCCTCAGTACAACTCTACAGCTCAGAGGAAAGGTGGAGACACGCTACAGATAACCCTAGTGTCCTCTGCCAAAAATTGAGTCATCACATTACCTAACTTCAAATTGTACTACAAAGTGACAAAATTTAAAACAGTATGCTGCTGGAATAAACACAGACATGTTCAATGGAATAAAATCACAAGCACAGAAATAAACCCACATGTATTTTCAGTTAAACTGTAACAAAGGAGCCAGAACTGTACAGTTAAGAAATGAAAATATCTCAAAAAATAATTTTGGAAAATCAGGAGGCCAAATGCAAAAGAAGGAAATTAGATCACCTGCTAACCTAATAAACAAAAATTAATCAAATTGAATTAAAATTTGAATGTAAGAATGAAAGACACGTTATATATGTGATATATTCATTGACATCAGTCTTTGAGGTGTCTTTGGGGACTTACTCCAATGGCAAGAATAGCAAAATAAATGGTAAATAAAACAATTAAATTAGCTTATAAAGAGAAATAAAATATCAGCAAACAAAGGGATATCCTATGAATGGGAAAAATATTCCATCACAGTACATCTGACGAGGGGTTAATATCCAAAGTATATAGAGAACTCAGGCAACTAAAAAAGTTGACAACAGAAATGAAAAATGAGCAAAGCATCTGAAGAAACATTTTTCCAAACAAAACATAAAGGGCCAATATGAATATGAAAAGATGTTTTTTATAATATATTCATTAGAGAGGTGAAGGTTAATTACAGTAAGATATCTCATATAAGAGAATTACATAAAAAGAATAAGAAAATCAAATATTGTCAAGGTGTAGAGTAAAAGGAACCCTCTTATTCTGTGGGAATGTAAATTAGTGTGATAGATTTTAAAAACAATATTGATGCTGTTCAAAATGTTAAATAGGAAATTAGGATGGTGACCTGGTAGAAGTATTATCTTCTCTCCACAGAGCAACTAGGAATCACCTATTACTCAGAGGGCCACAGCAGACTGAAGGGTAAATTACATGGTGATGTTGTCACAATCAGAAAAAAGAAGACACGCCCACCCCAAACCTTTCTCACCATATTATGCTGGAACCACAAGACACCCCCAATGGAAATCCCACCTTCAGGTTTAGAGTCCCTCAGAAATAAGGAAACATCACTGGTACCCACTATTGCCACCCTGTGGGTGTAGGCAGAACTGCAGTCTAATTGCTGCTTGTGGGTCAAAAAGAAGATTGTAATTACTGTTCAGAATTGAGATGTTGAGGGATATTTCTGCATTCCCCCACAATGACTCCAACACCATACATAGACTGACCTTTCGGGCCCCAAGCCAAGGTCAATGTTAGAACTTCAAAAATTTCAACTAGTGGTAATACCACAAAACTCAAGAATTCCCAGTGTTCAAAAAAAGATCCAGGCTTACAGAGTGCATATCAATAACCTACATAATACCATCACTTAGAGGTAAACCTACCCACAGAAACATAAACAGAATGCAAACCAGAGTGAAGACATAGAGGATTATATATGAAATAATGTATCAACAGAAAACTTAGGGGAAAATTTAATTAGAACAGATACATACAAACTACCTAAAGATGAATTTAGGACAATAGTGATAAACATACACATGGAAATTAAGGAAGCAATAGAGGAAGAAAAAGAGAACACCATATAGAGAACAACAAATAAAAAAAAAGAGAACAACAAATAGAGGCAGAAGAAATAACACAAGATGTCAAAGAAATGAGGAACATGATAATTAAATTAAAGAACTCAAGAGGGACCCAAGGGTAGGATAAATGAAGTCTTCAATAGAATCAATGAATTAGAAAATAGGGCAGAAGAAAGCACTAAAGCAAACCAGCTAGAAGGAAAAAAAAAGAATGAAAAGAAATGAAGGCAGTTTATCATCCAAAAAATAAGATAAAAATTATAAAGCTAGAGAAAAACTTGTCACCTAAAAAGGGGTCCCCCTAAAACTGTCAAGAAACTTGCTAACTGAAAATCTGGAGTCTATAAGGGAATGTCATGATATATTCAAAGTGCTGAAAGAATAAGATTTTCAACCTAGGAAACTATACCTTGTGAAATCATCATTGAAAACTGAATGAAGGATAAAATAAAAATTCAGATAAGTGAAAGTTAAAAGAATTAATTACCATAAAACAGCTTTATGGAAGCACTGTAAGTATAAAGAAACCCCACTTAAAAACAGTAAGACAGCAAATGTGAAAAGTGGAGAGTAGGTGAAGAGAAAAATGTGGATGACTAGAATGAGTGCAAGACTAACCGGTTTTCAAATAAAAACAGGAAAAAAAAATAGAATTCTTAAATTCTTAGTGCTATCAGCAGAGTAACCTCAATACACAGCTCCAAGGAAAATGAAAAGGGGCGGGGGGAGGCAAACTAATTAAATGATAACTACATTTAACCCACCTAAAAAGAGAAAGAGAAGAACAAAGACCCTATCTCTAATAACACCTAGATGACAAATTACAAAACACTTACATATGAATAATCACCCTAAATGTTAATGGTTGAACTCACCAAACAAATAAGAGTGGTTGAATGGATTAAAAAGTATAAACAAACCATTCAGTAAACTCACCTTAATTCAAAAGATAAACATAGGTGGCTGGAAGACAATCCTACAGTCAACTTGCAATGGCCATATTTATATCATATAAAAAAAAATTTAAGCAAAAAGCACTACAAAAGACAGATAAGGACATTATATAATGATTAAAGGGTCAATCCAGCAAGAAGATACAGTACTTATTAACATAGATGCACAAAATGAAATGGCATGAAATATATTAAGCAAGTTTTATTACAACCAACAAGCAATAGCAACAGCAATAAAATAGTAATAGGAAATGCAGCATTCCACTTACAACAATGGACAGATCAACCAGACAGAAAATTAACAGGAAACAGCAGCTTAAAATCCTTCGGAACCATTATGTTTACTAGACATATATGAAACACTTTATTCAGCAGCTACAGATTTCACTGTCTTCTCACGTGTGCATGGAACATTCTCAAGGATAGATAATATGTGGGACAAAAAGCATGTCTCAACAAATTTAAAAATACTGAAATCATACCAATCATCTTTGCAGAACACAGCGGCTTAAACCTAGGAATCAACCACACACACACAAAAAAGCTGGAGACTCCTAATTAATTGAGACTAAAAAATAGTTATTAATGACTAACACTTGGGAAAAGATGAAGTCAAAAAAGGATTTAAATACTTATACACAAATGAATGAAAACATGAGCTACCAGAATCTATGGATGAAGAAATAAAACAATACAAAGATGGAAGTTCATTGCAATCCAGATCTACCTCAGGAAACAACAAAAATAGGAAATACACACTCTAACCCTACAGCTAAAGCAACTAGAGAAAGAAGACCAAGTAAAGCCCCAAATCAGGAGAACAGAAATAATAAAAATTCAAGCAGAAATAAAACAAAAAGATAATCCAGAATATCAAAGAAACCAAACATTAGTTCTTCAAAAAAATAACAAAACTGACCAAACATTGCCTAGACTCACACAAAAAAAGAGAAAACTCTCAATTAAAAACAAAATTGAAAGGGAAGAATTTACAACAGATACCACAGAGATGCAACACCTCAAAAGAGAGTACTATGAAATAATCTAAGTCCATAAAGTGACAACCTCGAGGACATTGGCAGGTTTTTAGGAAAATACAGTCTACCATAAGTGAATCTGGAAGAATTAGAAAATGTGAAAAAATCAATCATGAGTAATGAAATTGTGAGATGATCAAAAGTCTCCCTGAAGATAGAACCCAGGACCAGATGGTTTTTCTAAGGAATTTTACCAAATCTTTAGAAAGAATTCCTATACTTCTCAAACTCTTTTTCAAAATATTGATAAACAACGAACACTTCCAAGCACATTCTCTGGGGCTAACACCATACTGATACTAAAAGCTAATACGAACATAGATGCAAAAATTCTCAACAAAATATTAGCAAACCAAATAGAATGATTCTGAAAAGAATCACTTATCATGACCAAGTGAGATTTATCTCAGGGATGCAAGCATGCTTCCATATACTTAAATCTATTAATATAATACACCATATCAACAAGAGCAAGAAAAGAAACCACATGATCATATCAAAAGACACAGAGAGAGTTTTTGATGAGCTCCAATCCCCATTTTTGATAAAACTTGCATAAAATGGTGATAAAAGGCATATCCCTCAACATAATAAAGTCCAATTATGATAAACCCTTAGACAAATTCTAGTCAATGGTGAAAAACTTAAAGCATTTCCTTTAAGTTCAGGAAAAAGGCAAGGCTGTCCACTCTCACCACTTCTACTTAGCGTAATACTGGATGTCATAAAGCAATTAGGCAAGAAAAAGATGAAAAGGAATCCAAATTGGAAAGAAGCAAGTAAAACTATCATTATTTGCAGATGACATGATTATATTCATTGAAAGCCCTAAAAAATCTGTCAAAAACTACTAGAACTTATCAATGAAAAAAATAAAGTGACAGGCTACAAAATCAATGCACAAAATTCATTGTATTTCTATATGCAAACAACATGCTAGAAGAAAATGAAATCAAGAAAACCATAACATTTAAAATAGAAGTAAAATAATCAAATACATGTTTATATACTTAACAATGGAGGTGAAAGACATGTACAATGAAAGATACAACTCCTTTTTAAAAGAAATAGAGGAGGATACAAAGAGATGAATAGACATCCCTTATGATAGTTGGGAAGAATCAACACTGAAGAATCAACAACAAATCATCATCTTACATAAAGCAACATACAAATTTAATGAAATCTCCATTAAATTCTCACAAGCTTATTTCAAGAAAATAGAGCAAAAAGTCTTAAATGTGTATAAAACAACAATAGACCCCAAATAATCAAAGCAATTATGAGAAAAAGAATGAATTCAGAGGTTTTACACTTCACAACACTGAACTACACTGCAAAGTAATAGGGATCGAAATGATATGATACTGGAATACTAACAGAGGCACTGGCAAGTAGAATGGAACTGAATCAGCAGAAACTGACACACACACATTCAGTTAACCTACAATATAGGAGCCAAAATTATATGAAGTAGTAAGGAAAGTATCTTCAACAAATGGTGTTGAGATAATTGAACAGCCACTTGCAAAAGAATGAAGCTAGACCACTGTTTAACACCATTCAAAAAAATTAACCTAAAATGGACTAGAGACTTGAACATAAGTTTGAAAACCATAAAATTTTTGGAGGACAATGTAAGAAACACATTCATGTCATCAGCCTTGGAAAAGCCTTTCGGGGACTCAGCTCCAACATCAAGGGAAACACACACAGAAATAAACAATTGGGACTATAACAAATTATAAAGCAAAATGCAAAAGAAATCACCAAAAACAAAAAGACACCTACTAACTGAGAAAAGATATTTGCATTTCATATTACTAACAAGGACTTAATATCCAAAATATAATGACCTCATAAAATGCAATAACAGAAAAACAGACAATCCAATCAAAAAATTGGAATAGGAATAGAAGAGAGAACTTTCCTAAGAGTTTATACAGATGGTCAACAGGCACATGAAAAGACGTTCGTACTTGCTGGCTGTCAGGAAAATGCAAACCGAACAATGAGATATCACCTTACACCTGAACAACTGACTATTATCCAAAACATAACCAACAAATTGTTGGTGAGAATGTGGCGAAAAAGGAAAACTTTCACACTGTTCGGAGGAGTGCAAATTGGTGCAATTCCTATGAAAAATAGTTTGGAGAGTCTTCAAAAATTTGAAGATGGAAATCCAAGATGATTCTGCCTTCCCACTTCTGGGTATTTATCCAAAAGATACAAAAACACTAATTCGCAGAGATCTATGTATCTCCATGTTTATTGCAGCCCTATTCACAATATCACCTAACTGCCCAATGTCAAATGAGTGGATTGAAGATCTATATGTAAGTCCTGAAACTATAAAATACATAGAAAAAAATACAGAAAAACAGAGCCTGACATCGAGATATTTTTGGAACTCAAATCCAATGACAAAGGAAATAAATCCAAAATAAATAGATTACATTAAGCTAAAAAGCATCTGCACAGTGAATAAGCTCACCAAAACAAAATGACATCCTACTGATTGTGAGAGGATATTTGTATCAAACATCAGACAAGGGGTAATATCGAAAATAAATAAAATAATCATAAAAAAGTCAAAGAATCCAATTAAAGATGGGCTTATGTTGTATATGGAGACACAAGAAAACAACTGAACTAAGTCAAACAAAATAGAATTTTAGTCAATAAAATCATAGCACTGGTTGCAGGAAGATAAAGGGAAGGGATGGCAGGCAAACTGGGTAAGTTGTAATGTAAAAACGTAAAATTATACAGTAAAGAAATAACTGAAATGGTCATAAACCTGTTATACGCAGGTGCTAATTTATTATCATACACAATTTAAACCTATATAATATTGCGATGCAATGTCCCTTCAGTAAAAGTAATTTAAACTAAAAAATGAAGCAGAAACTTTTGGAGTAACAGTGACAATATAACAACATAAAAATACCAGGAAGGAATTGAATTTGCCATATATCATCTTGTAAATGTGACTACAACGTGGCCCTAAGTTTTTGCATAATATCTATCTACTTAAAATTGTTGAACACATTTTATAATCAGCTCCAAAACTACAATATTTTTTTTTTTCCTCCTAATGGTGAAATACCTAGATTTCTAGTCTCTAGAATGAGTTTAGCAGTAATGGAGAGTTCTTCTGTGTTGTTAGTGTATTTGATAACGTGAGTTTTTTTAATCATATAATCCTAGATAATGTAGAAATTTGCATTAGAACTAGGAACATACAGATTACTAAACCAAATCAAAGTAAAACAAATAATAAAAAAGAAATCTAATGTTCAGTTCTAAGAAGTGTTATAATTCCAGGAAACTAAGTATAGTTAGCTTGAATTGCTTACCCAAGTATAACTTACATAAAATATTTGGTCCTATTTGACCTAAATTAAATTGTTGTATAATTTATTATTGACAGTTTTTTTAATCTAGGTTTTGTAAAACCCTGACTAAACATTCTTCTAAGTTTCAAATGGTTAAACAAAATTTTAAAATGGCACTGAATTATATGTGTGATGTATATAACTCAGTATATTAGCATTAAAAAACAATTAAAAAATATGTGATGACAATAGTCTTTAATAGAATTTAAGCTTTTAATACCATAGTTTTCAATACTTGACCCAAAACTTTGGAGAGAGAGTTACAATGATATGGGAAATTGTTATTTATGTGCTTGTACCAAAGATCAATATTGCTGAAGAACAATTTTTGAATGCACAATTTATGTAGCATTCCTTTATAATCCATATGAAAATTCATCATTGTAGCTATAATTCCTCTGTGGATCTAAAATACTATAAAGAGAATCTGAGTTCAGTAAAAATAAAATGTGGTATATCAATAATTTGCTACCATTATTTTCTAAGAAGAGATTATCTAGCTTGTGTACTAGTTATAAAAATATTTCATAATATTTAAGTTACAAAATGGTATATAAAATATAACAATATTTTCCTAAGGTATTGCTAATAGCTTGTTCTCTTCTCCAGATTTTGTGTTTTTATGATATTAACCACAAAATTGCAAAATGAAAGTAAACACACAGCAATACTAACCCAAATTTTTTTCATTGTCCTCAAATACCATCCTTCAATCTGATGATCATTGGCCTATAGTGAAAATAAAAAGAGAACTAATTATATAATGGGAGATTCATTTTTCCTTAGGTTGCATTATCTGTTATAAGCACCTAGAAGGCTTTTATTTCTTTATTATGGGGATCTCTTGTCTAGCAGAAGCAAAAGTATGAATCAGAAAGGACTTTTCCCCTTGTATTAACTATAAAGTAAGTACTTCCTGTAAGAGATAGTTTCTTCTTATGTAGTTCTGCTGAATAGGAGACTTTCAGAGGAAAACACTTCTGTGAATTTCCTTACATGTATGGCAAAAGCCCATGTCAGCTAATGAAGAATTAGTCGTAGTCAAAGACACAAATACATGACTTTTGAATAATAAAAGAATATAATGATGAGTTTCATAATGAACATTTTATATTAGAAACTGATTATTATATATGACATCTATAATATCTCTATAATATACTATATGCTACATATATCAATTATTAATATTTTGAGTGTATTTAATCTGGCAAGATCATATTAATAATTAAAAATTGTTTTTCTTTTTATAATTTAAAAACCTCTTAGTAAGATTTATTATTGGTATCCCATTATATAACTAAAGACAATAAAGCTTAAAGGCTTTATATAGTTTACCCAAGATTTCATTAAGTGGCAGCACCAAGATTTTTTAATATATAATCAAATTTAGCTGTGTATCTGTATAGCTGTATCATCAAAACTATGTTCTCTGGGGAAAGAAGCATGTGCCATCAAAAGTTCTATAATGATGAATAATACCATAAAACCTCTGTTACGTGTCCAGGAAATAGCAGCAAAGAACAGAATAACAAAAGTGATTTCCTTACAGTATTTGGTACATGAGTAAACTAGTCACAGAGAAAATGTAATAGATATAAACGGTACTTTCCACAAAACGTGCCCACATGAGTGGACCATATTTTAAAAGAGCACTTAATTCTTGTTGTCATGTCATAGCTTGCATCATTTCAAGTGGAGTGAAAAATTGTAATAATATTACTATAAATAATAAAATAAATAATACAAGCTATCATAGACCACTGCTTATTTTCTCTCATATAATCTTCCACCTAAATATTCATTTTTCTTTAAAAGTTATTGAAAATGTATTCAGATAAAAGCACGAAGACACAAATAAATGCCCCATACATAAAGTGCAGCAAGTAATAGAGGAATGAGATGGAAATTATCTTTTATACTGAAAAGAAAGCATATTTATGTGACATGTAGAGACTAGAGATCTAATAACAAACACATCTATAAGTTCTCAGAAATGATAACATTAATTAAAAAATTCGATTATTGATGAATTTTAAAAGGCTAAATCTTTGGAAAGTATAAACAGCAAAGAATCATTAAGAATTTTACTTAAGCTCTATGATTATACTCATCCAATAAATGAAATTTAATTGCACTGTAATTGCATGTGTTTGTATATTTAGTATATAATTACTCTGTAACACATAAAGCATTAATAAAAGAAAACATTAAAAGTTTGTGGGAAAACAAAGTCGATTTTAACTTACTAAAGCTTTCCCTAAATTTTGTTTTTCAAAATTTGTTCATATATATATTTTATTTTTATATCACTTTGCCCCAATTTATCTCAATTTAAATTTGGGGGGGCTCTCAAAGTAATGAAAACACAGATTTTAAACACAATTAAGCACACATTACATGGAATAATTTAAAAGCAATGATTCTCAACTAAATTGTTATAGACATTAACTATTTCCTCATGATGTTCTTATTTCCACAATGGAAAGATGTTAGCTTTTATATTAGTTAAAGTGAAATTATTTATTAAGCAGTCAAATAAACAGAAACCATATATAGAATTAGAAGTAGTGGTCAAGATAATGAAAGTTAATTTAATTCTTATAGAATAATCATTTTTTAACTCTCTCATGAATCCTGCCTTTTGATACATGATAGGTAGTGTTTAATACAAAAAGTAATATCTGCTATTGAGGAACATCTTTCCCAAAGACACTTTTTGAAAAAGTAAGTGCCACAATGTGTTTTTACTGTTGTTGAAAAATAATACGATTGATTATACTAGTAAATTTTAATGTGAATCTTCAAAAAACATGATTTTATAGAAATTTTAATATTAAAAGAAACATTATGTATCTATTTGCATCTATCTCGCTCTGTTATCATGTGAAAACTTTAAGGCTAAAGAAGTCATCCAGTGACTTATGATATAGCCAATTAATGAAAATATGTTTGCACACATACAGTACACACACATCGGTGTGAGTTATGAATGTATAAATCTTTAAATAGTGCTGTGATTGTCATGCCATACATAACATTCTATCACCTATCTATCATCTATCAATCTATGTGTATGTACATAGGTACATATAAGTATATATATGGAAATGTTAATAAACTTATTTGACTAGGAGTAATGAAATTAAATTTAAGACAAAACCTAGTTAGCTCTTGCATAAGAATAATTATTAGGTTCATGCCTACAATCTTATTTCAGTCTATTTACATAAATGGTGAAATTAAAATATATATAAGTATCTTATGTTTTTCTATTTTTGTCTTTTATATACTTTATTATAAATATATTGTGTACTGTGTTAATTATTTTAAGTTTGGGGAATATTTAGGATAATTTAAAGAAATTACATCTGTACTGGCAATTATGCTTCTCTTTCCAATTTGGTATAGCTATTTTCTATATTTGCACAAAAATAAATTTAGGGTTTTTATTTATAAATTGTAAATTAGATTTAAGTGCAGGATTTAAAAAAATTACTTTTTTTAACTCATCTGTGTTAAGCATGTTGAAAGACTCCAAAGCAAGTGTGTAATTATGAAAACAATGCTGGCAAAGTAAACTCCCTGAACAAAAAGTTTTCATTTTCTAAGCTAGGTGATACTTTCAAAGGAGTTCAAGATATATACTTTCTAATCAATTTGAAATAATTTCAGTTAATTATCTGCTTATGTTTTATGTAAGATTTTAATCAGATAAGAGTAATAAAATATTGAATCTTAGGTTACACATTTCTTTGCTCATGTCTATGGAAGCTATTCTATTTTAAGCGATATCCTCCTAAAGAAAAAGGACTCATTTTCAACATTCACTGAATTGATGGTAAATGACAGATAAAAACTTGTCTATTGACAGATGAGTGGTTAAAGAAGATGTGATATATATATATATACATATATATATACACACACACACACACACACACACACACACAATGGAATACTGAATTATTGAAAAAGATGAAATCCTGCTTTAACTATTCAAATGGCCCTAAAGGGAACTGTACTCAGTGAGACAGGTCAGAAGGAGAATGACAAACACTCTATGACTTCATTCATATGTGGTATAAAGAAAAATTAAGCAAACAGATGAACTAAATCAAATAAAAATAAACTTTAAAGTATGAAATCAAATTAGTCCTTACAAAACACAAAGAGGAGGAATACTGTGCAAAATGGGTAAAGAAATTAAATACATAGTGAACAAAAAATGAGACCAGTGGTGGTAAACTTAAGGTATTGTATACAGGTGTTGAATTTTAACAATTCACATTTTAAACCTATATATTATGATGCATTGTTTCTTCAAATTTTTTTAAAAGCACTCATCAAGTTCTTTTATTTCTGAGTGTTGACTGAACCTTAATTTTTATATTGCTCAAATATTTTAGAATTGTATTCTCCTTAAATTTTAATACATGGAAATTAAAATTATTAACTTAATTATTTCTATACTAATGTAACTTTCATCATTACTAATGATTTATATGATTGGAAAATGCTTTTATGAATGTAGATGACCCACATTTGTTTAACCACAGTAGAACTTTGCTGTAAAAACTTACAAAGTTCCTGACCTATTGGAAGTGTGTAAACACTGTCCTATATTCATCATAATAAAATAAAAAAATTCTCAATATTGTTAATTTTTAAGGCTATTTTGACAGCTAAACCTGATGAGAGTTAACATGAACTTAGATGGTGTTAAAATCAAACTACAATTTAAGTAAATTAATTTTTATAGTCCAACACATGTTGATATGCTTACTTATATTTTACTGAAGTAGTAGAAGTATGCTTCCACTGAGATGTGCTGCTAGACTCAGCTGAAGGTATTATGCTATATAAATATGATTTTTTTTAATCAAAATATTTGAAATTTGGAAGACCCAGACAGGCCCTATGAGTTTCTGGTAAGGTTTGGTAGATGTATAACAGCACCTTCTTTTTCCTAGTTGTTGGAAAAAGAATAGTATAAGCATTAATATAACCATTATGCTCATGCAGAAGTGTGGTCTACAAATGTGCCCCATTGCATTCATCACTGCATGTCTTTGCCTTCTCTTTTTCACTCTATTTTCATCACATTGTTTTATGCAGCAGCCTTTGCTAATAACACAACTGTCTCATAGTTCAATGTGACCATTTAATCTTATCTCCAACAGGACTTTTGGATTCATTTTATCTTTACTTAAGAATTTTTTTAAAATTTTACTCCTATATGATATAAGAAATATTACAAAAACTTTGATTTAATCAATCACATAGGTTTTTAGTTAAAGAAAGTATAACTTCTGATGAAGTTGATTATGAAATGAAAGATTAGAGAGAAGACAATCCAGTCTCTCAGTAATAGATATTGTTTGCTGACTATCAACACCTCACTCCATTCTGTGCTGATAAGACAACCTTGATTAATTTTCATTCTCCTGAAAGAGTCCATGTATATTTGTGATGATTTCCATAAAATGTTTAATAGCTCATAGTAACCTCATTTTTCTTTATTGAACTTGATTTGTGAGAACTACAGGAGTCATGAGGAGAGATTTTCAGTATACTTCTGGAAGAGTTACATACTGTAAAAATGGATAGACAAAAGGCCCATTTGGCATCTTAGGGTGATTCTCCCAAATCTATTTTTAAGAAGAACCCAGTGTTACTTAGAGTATTCTGAAACATTGAGAGATAAAAATAAATTGTGTGAAGTGAATATATTATGCTTTTGTTACCAAAACATGATGAAAATTCAAACCCTTAAAAGAAACCCTCTTATTAATGTTGATGCAAGTATCTTAAATTCACATTTTTCAAAATAATTAAAGCATCAAAACTACAATATGTCCCCAAATTGGATTTATTTAAAGAATGCACATCTGTTTACATTTTAGAAAAAACTATTATGAAGTTTATCTTATTGATAGAAAAAGTCTTTCATCAAGTTGTACATATTGGTAAAGCATTTATTGAAATTTATCATCCATTCCTATTTATTGATATTTGCATCTTAATTTTCTTCTATAAAAAGGCTCTAATAAATCATTTAGAAAATATAAGACTGGGGTTTCTTGTAATGCTTCATTAATTTATTTTGTCTTTGTTACCTCTGATTTTCTGACTTTTAACAATTTTTTAAAAGAAAATGTGCAGGCAGGAACAAAGAGAGTAGAGGCAGGCAGGCAGGAAGACAGAGGAGGAAAGTGAACTTTATTTTTATTTAGTCATTCATTTTGACTATTGTTCTTGGCCCTGAGATGAGAAGCCAGGACCTTTGTATGTATGTGGACTGAACCAAACTTCTACTTCACCAGGATGCCCTTGACTCTTAAATGTTAACACCTTTAAAATTTTTCTTTGCTGTTCTTATTTATTCTTGTTTTACTGACTTTTCCTTTTAGTGCTCTAACTTTATACTATGCATTTCTTTTCAACAGGTTTTTTATATTGATCACTGACTTTATTAATATTAGAACTTTCAGTCTCCCTTTATTGAGTTTATACCAGTGTTTTTGTTTAAAAATTCATTTTTGTTAGTAGTATTAGATTTACAGCATATTGAGAAGGTATAGAGAATTGCCCATATATCCCCTGACCTCATACATGTATAACTTCCCTCATTATCAAAATTGCTTACCAGAATGGTACATATTTTATCAAGAATCAGCCTACATTAGCACATCATAATCACTTAATACCCGTAGTTGGTCTTAGAGTTCACTCTTAGAGCATTACATTCTATAGTTTGGACAAAAGACAATGACATATATCCATAATTATCATATAATTCAGTGCTCTAAAAATCATTCACACTGTCCATTCAACTCCCACCTCTCTACCCACTCCAACAACAGCTAATCTTTTATTTTGATCTTTTTAAGGAAGGAGGAAGGCAGGAATCAAGGCAAATAGGCAGGCAGACAGCAAGAAAAAGAAAGGAGAAAGAAGTTTTTATTTACTTAATTTCTCATTTTTGTTGTCCCATCCCCTCTCTATGACCCCAATTTGCTAACCTAGGTCCTTGAGCTTTACATGGTCTACACCACAACCTGAAACTTAATTCCTGAGCCACAATGATGTAACACTTTTTATTTTTATCTTTTTATTATCTTCATTGTATTTCTTTTCCAGAAGTCATATAGTTTGTTTGTTTTTTTCATTTGTCCCCCTTATTATTGAGTTTTAGGAATTATTCTGATCTTTTGCACAATAATCCTTTATCAGATGTGTCTTTTGAAAATGCTTTCTTCCAGTCTGATATATCTTCTCATGCTCTTGACATTGCCTTTCACAGAACACATGACTTTAATTTTAGTGAAGTCCTGCTTACCCATGATCTCTTTTATGGACGATGTAATCATATCCAAGATGATCTCCTATGTTGTCTTCTAGGAATTTTATAATTTTGCATTTTCCGTTTAAAGCTATCATCAGTTTTGATTTAATTTTCAAAAGGTGTAAGGTCTGTCTCTAGATTCATATTTTCACATGTAAATGTTCAGTTGTTCCAATATCACTTGGCAAAATGACTGTTTTTGCTCCATTGTTTTGTCTTTGTCATTGACTAAAGATCAGTTATGTGATTCTATTTCAGTACTCTGTTTCATCAATCCACGTCTATTCTTTCACCAATACTACACTGTCTTGTTCACTGTTGCTTTAAAAAAATCAAAGTTAGCATCAATCTTCCAACTTTGTTCTTTTCTGTATTATATTGTTGGTTATTCTGTGTATTCATTTTTTCATTACAAATATAAGTGATTTGCAAATAGAATTTTATATAACTACTTTGAAAAATAAGGTAATATTTGCTTATAAATTTGAACAGTCATATTTCCTATTAATTGAAATTACACTCCTAGGCATGTAGTCAATAAAAAAAAATACTTGCATGCTTAGAATCATGAACATGAATATTAAAAATAATAGTATACAAAACAGGAAATATTAAATTCTATAAAGCACATAATAAAATGAGAGATAAATATATTTGGCATATATATAGTAGAATATTACACAACAATGAAAATAAATTAAATCTATAAGAATAGAATTGCATTTTATATGATATTTAGTAGAAAGGTAATTCCATGTAATATTTTTTTCCACAGAGTTAAATAGAAAGTTAGGAATTTATGTATATGAATATTTGCTGAACTGATAGGTGATAAGATCAAATCTGGATTATCTCTAATGTGGGGAAGTAAAATTTGAAGCTAGTTGAAGAAGTTATAAATTTGTATCATTTTTTTTTTTCAAACAGGTTGCCATTCCAAAGTGGCACATTAGCTGTGATTTTCAGAGATTATTCAAAGATTTTTGTCAATTTAGTAGCTTCTATGCATCATGTTTATGGATGTTAATTGTATTGTTAAGTTGAATATATGCATATATACAAACATATATATATATATATACATATATGTGTACACACACATGCACACAGAAAAACAAAACATGGGTCATGCCCTTGTTATTGATGACTGAGTTGCTGGTGTGCAGACCACTTACAACCCAAGGATGCAGGTTCAAGACCCAGAGTCATGGTGAACTCTAAATGAACAACTAAAGAAATAGAGATGTATCAAGAGAATAAAGTACTTAATTAAAATAAAATAAAGAATACTTAGATTCTCCAAGAGGTTGATCCTGAGTCTAAGATTTGAGGAGTTATATTTCATTTCAAAGGTGAAGCACCAGATGAGAATTTGAGAATAGAACATATGAAGAAGATACCAAACTAGTATATTAGCGAGTAAGTTACCTCTGCGAAACTGTGGGTTAGTTCATGGAGTAGAATACACCTAAAAGTTTCTCAAATGCCTTTAGTTGGGCTATATGCTCATAACACCTGTCTGTCACTGGTTATTTTAATGGCACTAGAGAAAACTTTCAGGCAGATAGTTAAAACTGCCTGCAGTCAAAGGCATTATCTTTCAAGAAACTCTGATAGGTGAAAACTATGGAAATACGAGTCAGATACCGATAAAATCTAAACTTAACTTGAATCTCTTAAAGTCATATTGCTTCACAATAAATTTCTTGTCCTCACTGATTTTTCAAGGATGTAGTAAGTCAAATTTTCCAAATAAAATAAGAAAAAACACAACAGAAATATGGTTAGTGGGACAAACTACACTCACTACTGTTGTACTTGTTTCTGAGGCTATCACTGATAAACCTAAACTGTTATCTATCTATATTCAAGACTCCATTCAACTTTGGTTGGCATACATGCAACTTTAGGTTGACCCAGTGAAGTAAGAATTGTTGAGATATCTGAATCTCTTTAATACCATGCTTATCTCTGACTGTGATTGCCACAATGTTCATTTATACTTCTACACCAGGGGTAAATGTATGACAAAAGGTCCCAATTAATTTCTTGAGTGGGCTTCATAATATTCTCAGCTCTCATTACATAACAACAAAGCTGTCACTTATGATAATCAGGGTCATCATGCTAGCATAGCAAATAATTTTTTGATAACGTCATGAAGAACTCAGGTTGACCATAGAGGGGCCATCGAGGGTCATTGCACACAAGCCATGTCTTTTAGAGGGTATTCTATATTTCACCTAGGCCAGCAGCTTCTGATAAAACAAGCTGTGGTGAAGTAATATATGCAGAATACTGCTACAAAATTTTTTATGAATTTCAGTTAATAAATTGCTTTCAATAAAATTGCCATCATATTTCCTGCAAAATATAAACATAATCAAGATCTCTGGACCACATTGAGATAGAAGCGAAGAGATCATACAGCTCTGGAGTAATTAATTCAATGAATGTGTGCTATGCTACTCTTCTTAGGAAGATTGAAACAAGTCTTAATTCTTCTCTTGATGCTTAATGAAAATAAAAAGCATTCACTAAATAGGTTCATACTAGAAACTATACTTATGTTGACTAAAGAAGCTACAACCAAACAGCTGCAATTCTTTTGCACTCACAGTAAACACTTTAATTGTAGTGCTTAAATTTGTGGAATTTCAACACAAATTTCCATGGTATACTTGATTTTTGCTTCGAAGTACAACTAATTAAACAGCAATGTAATGAGATCACTAGCTTTCTATTATTTGATTTTTTGAGAATGGACGTAATCTCTGCCATTCTACTATATGATGCTTTATTGCTTGCTGCAGTCCAGACTGAGGTTTGCAGGAATGACTAGTTTCATGAGCCTTTGCTTGGTCTTATCAAAATATTTATTAATGCACACACGACAGAACTGATGTGATAGGTATGCCAAATATTAAGTTTGTCCATTATAATTATGCACTCAGGAACTGAGAAATGACTGAAATTTAGTTCCATGAACTCATTGCACCAAGGGCAAGATGGCTTTGTGCCAGAATTCCATTTATAACTTCAGCTCTACATGATCCCATTGTTCAATGAGGCCATGATAGTGCTGAATGTGTCACAGTTTCAGTGATAGTATACATCTTATATCAAGTGTTGTTTGAATGATCTGAATATTATCCTTCCCTAATCTTATATTTTAGGAAATAGTGGCTTCATATACTTGCCACCTTTTATCTCTCTATTTTCAAGTCTGGGTCTCATACACAGGGCATAAAATCTCTTTAGGAACAATGCTTTTCTTTCAGTGGAGACTGCCATCAGCTTACTCTTCACCTGCTTTTATTTTTACTTATGTAATTCAACCAAAACCTCATTGACAGACCACGTATTCTGTCTGTACGGATACCATGGTATATTAGTTACTATCTCAAATCCCTTTGGATCGAGATCACCTGCTTGCTGCTCTTCTCTTGCTGCCATGTAGTGCTTAGGCAAACTCTGCTTCTTTTGTTTCCACGTTTCCATCTGACCTCTGCTATCTTATAATTCACAAGTGTAATTAGAGCAGAGCATAAGGGCAGTACACTTGACATCAACTTTAGCTTTTAAAAGTGTCATAACTGAATGTATCAATGATACTAGAAACCCACACTAGAATATCTCTTATCACCTTAGTAAAGGGGGTATCTCTTTGATCCTCCTAGAAATGATAGTCACTAATGCATGCTTTGCATCCTACATAACAGATTTGTTCTAGCAAACTGTACACTGTGAAGTATTTTACTGCTTCCTCAGTAAGATATCTAGAACAATTACAATATTATTCTTTAATTTACTATACATAAGTGTTTTTTATTTTCATGGATCATCTTTCCAGTCTAACAGGAGAGCTCCAAACCTTTTTGCCAGATCTTATGAGTCACAAAATAGTAACTCCACATCATTATACATTTCCATATCTAGTAACATTTTTTCGCCCTTGTGTCCCAATCCCTTCAATGTCCATTGTTACATGTGTTTTCCTGCTGTGCATATTAGTCATTTTCCAGGGGGAATGACTTATTTTTCTTAACAGAATCATATTGATAACAGACCAGTTGATCCTAACAAATTGTCTAGATGCAGTGACTGAAAGAGATGGCAAATCTTGAGAATAAGTATCATTGTATAAATAAATTGTTTCTGACTAGACTATTTCTGCTTTCAGACAATGGGGATAAGATAATCTCATGCATAGGTCCCCTGAGGGGAATTCTTTTTCCAGTCATATTCCCTGTAGAAGAATCTAGAGGTTCAAAATTATCAATGGCTTGCACCTGATAGGCTCCTTCTTGTTCTCAGGGTACTATTATATTCCCTTTAGGGCTTAAACTTGAGCATGGTTTGTATTCCAGAGATAAGAATTTAGTTTCCTTTTAACTACACCACTGCTACAAAATAATTGTGCATCTAATCACCAGCACAGTTTTTCCTCTCACTGTAGGGAAAATTCTTCCTAAATGTTTCCACAGAGGCCCATGGCTTTACACTATACACAGAACCTGAGCCAATTAATTTTCCCCTGGAGAGATATGAGAACAGTTAATAATATTCAACCCATACTTGATTCTTCTGTATATTATTGCCTACATATTCTCTCAAGTGCTGGACCTATTGGCATAATCTAGTGCATTCCATTTTACTAGTACCCTTTTCCAATTCAAAATAGCTGAGAGTTTTATCATCTGAGAAGCTGTGCTGTATCTACAGTTATTACGGTTCAGTTATCACTAGTAAAGTGTGTCTTTGTTTAATATGGCTGGCCAGTGAGACAATTCTAGAATTCCATTCTACTTTCTTGAACTGAAATTCTAGTACAGACTGTTTTAGTTGTATGCCCCTAGAGCTAGAGAAAGACATCATATAGAAAGTAACTGATGCTCACAGAGAAAAGTAATTAACAAGAACTGAAATAGTGAATGCTGAGGGTATATGCAAGGACTCTGAATGTAATTGCAGAAGGACTATGTAATTAATTTCATAAAATTAAGTCCACAATAAAATTAGTTTAGAGAATAGTATTCAGATATATTGTGATGCCATTTTTGATGATCCTTAAAGATATGATTGACCTGAAATTACACAGAGGATAGGTTTTGTAATCACTTGGAAATAATACCAATATTCACTTTAAAAGACGGCTCTTCCTGTAATGCAAATGATAGATACGTTTAAATTGAATTCACAGCCACTCTGAAATTTTCATTTTTTTCTGAAGTTTCATAGGTTCTATGTAGGCATTTTTTAGGAAAAAAAAATAGTAACATCAGGCTTCTATGTGAACTATATCTGTCTGCTTTGTCAGTTTAAAAAAAATTCAACTACATTTTACTTTCCAGATTCTTGCATAACCAGTGCTGCAATTCTTAGCACTTTGGGGGTTCCAGTGCTTCCAGGTCTTCTGCAATGACTACTCATATAAGACCTATTTAAAAAAAGTCACAAAACTAAAAGAAAGAAGAAAAAAACAAACACAACATCTTTTTTTTTCTCCTCTAAGAACACATGATGACTTTTCAGCAAGACAAATATTATGTTAGCTGTAATTTCACATTGTAATTAAGGCAACATTCTTTTCAAAGTATAAGTATAATCGGGTAGAAATTCATATTATTATTTTCCATGTGATTTTGGAAGATGAAGAGGTTAGAGAAGGATAAAACCAGTCATTTTGACTCAGACATTGAGGCCCTTTCAGTCACTAATCCGACATTTTATTTCAATTCTTCTGACTTCTTCACTTTTCATGTTTCTCTCCTTTTTTTCCAGTTATCACATTGATCTCCATGGTATTGCAGAGTGATCTGTTCTCTTGGGGACTACACTATTTTCATGGTTAATCATATTTTTTTTTATTTCAATAAGAATAACATTAATATCAGTAACTCCAAATGCTCAATGTTATAGCTTATATACACTCTTTCATTACCTTAAACACATTGCTTATTGAGAATATGATTACCCTCCCTCCTAGCCCCCCATGACTCAGGTGCCTAAGACACAAACGATGAAAGCTGTGGATCCAGGTTTGAGATTCAGGATTAGAGTTCTACTTTCTATGGCCCTCTTTTATAAGACTACACATGAGATAGTACCTCTTGTCTGCTAAAAGTATTATTTTCTAAACAGCTGTATTAGTTGCTGACCATGCAATATAAAACTAGATATGTTCTGCTGCCTTAGGCCATTTTCTTCATATATAATGCTAAATGTCAGATCTGTCTGGAAACTAGACAATAACTAAATATACCACTTAGTTCTTTTTTTCTAAAATGTTCAATTCTCTTAAAAAAAGAGAAAAATTCAGCAAACTCATGCTTTCTGTGTAGTTCAACAATGATTATTTATCTAATTCTCCGTGAAAAATTCAAATGTTGTATAACTAGACAGCTAGTCCTGAAAACAAACCATGTTGAATATCTATGTGCATATGCATGTAAGTGCATGTATATATGCCATCTTGGCTGTATTATTGCTGCCGCTACTACAAAAGCAAATTGTGGGAGTTGTTGCCACTTTTCTCAGCATATGGCCTTTGAAATCTTGTTTCACATAGATCTTGTTTTTTATTTACCCTAGAAGATATATATTGTGAGTCGGTGGGTTATATAACTTTTTATGAGGAGGCCCTAGGTCCTCTACTCTCTTGGATATAGTGTTGAGTAGCATTCTGAACTCTGAATTATAATCTTATATATTTTAGCACTAAGTGGCAATTTTTAAACAAGTAGTTTCAATAGGAATCTTTTTGGTAGATTGGAAGGAAAATTACATGTTTGAAAAATATTAAAACAATTTGTTTACAAATGAATTATTTAATTGTTTATAGACACCACAATAAGAAAAATATTTTAAATAAGTGATAAGATTTTTAGTGTGAAATTATTGTAGTATTATGCAGGTGTTATATTATGATAATGCACACCTGAAATGTTGCAATACAATATTAAACAAAATATTTAAAAGTAAAATAAAATTAAAAGAATAAGTGTACTTTTAATGTCTTTTTCTGACGACTTATAGTAAATGCAGTGTTTCTACCTAAAGTAACAATGCTTTTGGTTTTAACTATAATTTTATTAGAAGTCAACTAAACCAGTGTTTCCACACATGCCTGGTAATAATCCGAGAAGGTGCCTAATAAAAATGTGATTTCCTGAGACTTTTCTGACAAGAAGTGTTGGAGTACAGGGAGACAATTCAAGCATTTCTTTTTTTGACAAGGGTACTTCATATACTGTCTCATCAGGTTAACTGGTAGAACACTGCATTAGACTAAAGGTTTCAAGTAGCCAGGGACCATTGCCTGATCACAGTATGTGCTTGATATGTATGTTAGAATGAATGAATGACATAAAGACACATAGTTCCTTTCCCTAGGCTAGTATTGCTTCTAATAAAGTTTGCCTGCTTAAACAGTAACTTACATATACAAGGTACTCTAGATTCAAGCCTGAATTTTAGGAAATATTTTAAGACTCTTAGTCTGTTTATTGGTTGATAGTTAGACCTCTTGTCTACATATACTTCGAAATAATGTTCCCAACCCTCCTCTAAGGCATTTCTTCCCATAGCAGTCACTCTGAATTCACAATGAAAACAAGCAAGTCATACAAGAAATATATCGGTTCTATGTATTTTTACTATTCGGTTTTCTTTTCACTGTCTGATGAAAGAAAAAGAAGAATAATTTACCAAATCTCTCAAATGGAGGATTTATGTGGAAACAAATCTCTGATCTGTACTACGACTCTTCTGGTGTATATTTGGTGTACAGTGTTGCCTAAACAATTTCTTTTTCTTTTTATTTCCGTTTCGTCTTGAACCTAGTTTCCTGGTGTTTAATGGGAAGTATTTACATATAACCTAAACACTAAGATGAAGATAAATGAGAAAAGGCTATCTAATGCTGCCAATGTCTAATAGTGTTAGTGCTGGAAAAGGCTGTTTAATGCAACTCTGCCATATACACGTGGACTTTTGATCTGAAACACCTTCTTACCAAGGGATAAGAGCCCACATATTTTAAGCCAGTCTTCTTCTTTTGTTTGGAAATCTTTGTCTTTGTAAGTTCAATGAGTGTTCCATTCATTCTGCTTGTGTTTGTGAGTCAATGGCCTTAAGCACACCAGCATCTTTTAGGCTCCACGGTTGTAAGTGTGTGTGTTTCCTTTTACTGGAGCATAAAAGGGATAATGTTTGTTGACAGTTGAAGGGATTTTCTAGCCAAGAGGGATTGATTCACACTATTGGACCTGTCCTTGGTCTGTTTCTTTTCTTCAAGAGTTAAGTCTTGTTTCATCTATTGCTTGACTGTATTGTTTTCCTTGGCAGCTCCAATCTAAGACGCAGTGGAAAGAAGTGTTTTAAAGTCCTCCTGTGGGATTGTTAACCAGTGTAAGGTGGGTGTTCTGCTTGACACAGTTTTTGAAATTCTACAGGACAAATAGTGTCTGAGTTTTAAAGTACATACTTTCATAGACTGCTTTCTCTATGGGAATTATTGACCTATCTTTCATCTACTAAGTAGCATAACTCACATCAAATTGATTAGGTCTGAGCCATTACTTCACACCATTTTTCAGGATATAGCATTATTAAAACACAGAGAATATTTAAAAAACATAGTGAATGATTAAACAGTCTAGTTGTCTCTAAAAGATGTTGACCTGAAAAAATTCCAACCCATTCTAAAATAATTTTCATGAAAGAATGATTTTGCTAATACCTGGTTTGACTTCAGAAAGTTGGATAGCCTGCCTCTTAAATCTTCTATATAAATACAGTTTACTACAATAAACCTAGTCTTAGTACAGCACAGCATTTGCTTAGCCATCTGTTATATTTACATAACCAGCGTCCAGGCTGCTCCCTGGGGCTCTACAACTTAATCAAGTACTCTATTTACACAGTCATGTATTCCCTGAGCGCTGCCTCTAGCGATGAAGTTCACATTGCTAAATCCATCAATTAGTTCTAGCTACTAGCCAATCAGTTAATAAAACTGGAAACCTATGTTGAAGAGGAAAATCTGAGTTAAAATTCCTTTCATTGGTTTAACATACTATTTTAAATGTCAAAATTGACTTATTTCTTTCTCTTTTTTTTTGATCATGCAAAGCAATTTGCAGCAATTATAGTTTTAATTAACCATAGAATGCAAAAATAAAGGGTCTTAGTGCTTATAGAGAATTTAAGAAACAGTAAAAGGCCTACTAAAAGCTTTTTATAATCATCAGTAATTCTAAACATTTTGAATGATGTGGTCTAAATTCTAATTCAAGCAAATGTACATATGATTGAGCTTTATATGTGGATGCATATATATATCTTTTATACATGTGCATGTAATATTTTATTTATATGCATAGTACATATGTATATTTAAAACAAGTACTGCTTTATTTTTCTTATCCTTCCATAAACATTGTTTTCTTCCTGAAGAATTACTCAGGATTCTGTTAAGGAACCTCTTTTATCTCCATCTCCAGGCCTAGTCTTGTGTGCTTGTTTTCTTTAAAGATGAAAATTCAAACTAAACAATGAATATAAAGATAAGAAACAGAAATCAATGTACATCAATTCTATCATACTATGCGAACTTTGGAGACTGCTTTTAAAAAATATTAAACTTTTAAATAAAAATATTTAGATTTATGGAAAAATTGAGCAGAGATTTCCAGTATACCATCTTCCTCTGCCCAGTCTTACTTGTTTAACATGTTATACTAGTATATGGTACATTTGTTGTAATTAAAGGAGCAATATTGAAAATTTTTCATTAATCATATTTATAATTATCATAAAAGTTTTCTGTTTATGTTGTAGAGGTTCATGATTTATGAAAACTGCATAATTTATTGTGTATACCATATAATATCAAACAATGTTTTCACTTCCCAAAAAAATCCCTGTGCTCCAGCTAGTCATTCAGCCCTGTCCACTGAAGCTCTTTTCAGACTGACTCTTATCACTCCTAAACTTGCATGTAAGGTTCCTCCATGATTTTTTGTGGCTTGAGGATTTACTTATTTTTGTTGCCTGAGGCTTTACTTATTTTTGTTGCCAAGTAATATTCTATTGCAAATATATGTTGCATTTTGTTTCTCCATTAACCTGTGGAAGGAAAATGGAATTGTTTTCTGTTTGGGGCAGTTATGAATAAAGTTGCCTTAAATGCTCATATCAATTTGTGTGTGTGTAGATATATATTTTCAACTCATGTTGGACAATACCTAGTGTGTATACTTGTTGGATCATATAGTAGGACAATGCTTAGCTTTGAATGAAATTTCTAAATTGACTTCAACCATGACAGAACCATTATATATTCTCACCAACTATTAATGAGTTCCATGTTGCTTTATATCTTTATCAATACTTAGTATTGCTTTATAATAAAACAATTAACAATTTTAGCTTAAAATTAGCTCTTCTAATATGTGTATAGTTTTACGTTATTGTTTGATTTTCCGTTGCCTTACATATCATGTTGAGCAATTTTTCATATACTTATTTGCAACCCATATATCTTCTTTGATGAGGTATCAAGATCTTTTTATCATTTTTAAATGACACATGTATATTTTAATGTTGAGCTTATGTGTCCTTTCTATATTTTTGGACAAATAATTTTTTAATATACATGGTTGCTAATATTCTCTCTTAGTGTGTGGTTTGTTTTTTAAATTTTAATACTGTATTTTACAGACCCAATTTGTTTTTCATTTACAAAATCTAACATCATTTTTTTCTTTCATGGATCATTCCATACTGCCCTATTCTATACCTCTTTCCCTTCTAATTCTTCTTTTAAAATGTATAATTTTCAATAGATCATTCATAGAAATTACTTTGTGTTCTAGGCATTAGATTTCTAGACTTGTTGTAGCAAATTATCTTCACAGGATTTCACTTATTTATTTTCTCACAGGTTTTGAGATTAGAAGTTCAGAATCATGATGCCAACAGGATTATTTTAAGACTCTAAGAGAACATTTTGAAGAAACCAGGCTACCTCTTCCATACTTTACTTGAATATCTCTACTAAATTTTGTAGTTAATTGCTTGCATGTACTATCATCCATTCAGCAGACACAACTTGACTAATTTCTGCTGCAGTATAGCAATGCTAATTTTTTTCTTGTCCAATAACATGTTCTTCATTCCATCTGAGACATCACAGGAAGTACTTTTCATACTTTAGTATCATTCTGTTCATAATAATATATTTATTCTTTAAGAAGAGAGAAGCTTATTCTAAATCTTCCCTCATTCTGAGTCCTTACCAAAAACAATTTTACTGTTCATATTTTTTACCAACAATTTCAAGGCAATCTAGGTTTTTGTATCATGTGGCTCAAAATTCTTCCAGTCTTTACTATTACCCAATTCCAGAGTCACTTTTTCATGTTTAGGTATTTGCGTAAAATACTACTTCTCAATGTCAAATCTGTATTAGTCAATGTTCTCTAGAGAAAATAGAACTTATAAGAAGCAAATCTATATTTATATCCATCATCTCTCATCTATATGTCTATCTTTATTAATCATACACCATTTATAATTTATGATAGATGGCAATCTATCATCTATTACCGTCTTCTGTCCTTTTATCTATTCTTGCATTTATCCATACACACACATATCTATGAAAAAATTTCTTCAGGGTAGTTGGATCTTGTGATCCAAGCGAACTCTTTAGGGAAGGTTAGCAAGCTGAAAACTCAAGCAGGAGTTCACACTGCAGTCTTGAAGCCCAGTTTCTTCTCATAAGGATACCAGTTTTTTAATTAAAACCCATTACATTCCAGTATAATCTTATTTTAACTTTTCTGTACTTACAAATTCCCTATTTCAAAAAAATTCATATTCACAGGTAGCAGTAGTTAGAACTTAGAGATAGTTTAAGGAGATAACATTTCAATCTAAAACAAGACAGAATAATACCTTGAGCATCAAAAACCTGCTGCTATTGAATGAATTCATCATCATTTAGTCGAAGGGATAATACATATAAAATTATTTTGCATTTTTTAAAATTTCTGACAAAGTGATGTGATAGATACATTTTGTGATATGTAAATGTCACCTGTAAATACCTTCAAAAGCCCCTGAATAAACTTGCTAGTTAAGCAAAGCCAAACATTAGACACCTCACTAAGGACAAATATTGACTTGATGATCTGACTAGAGAATCAAAAGAAGGAATTAAAGAAAGCATTTATTGTGTTTTAAGTAGTCAGGTAAATTATTTGAAAGTGGATCTTAAAAGTCAGGTAACTTGTTGAAATTGTTCAGTTTCTGACACTAAAGATTTGGACTGATTTGTACCAGGTAATGAAGACCTTGAGGTGAAACTTGATGAGCATGTGAGTTTACATAGTTTAAAATCTAATCTTCCAGGGACAAATATTTTATATCAGAAAATACAGGTGTGCTGATTTCAGCGCACATAATACATTCTTAAGGTTTCATATTTGGAAATTTCGCAAAATTTGTTTAGTTCTACTGAAACGTTTGAAAGAATCGCAAAACTTCCCATGCCAAAATACTTTCTAGTAGATCAATTGTTGTTATTAAGCATTGACTCTAGAATTTATAAGATATACAGAAACTAAAAAAAAAAATATTTGAAAAACAGAAAATGGAGTCAAGAGATAAGTGGTCACATAGTGATAGTTTAAATAATTTTATAGAATTTCTTTTTAACAGTTCTCATCCTCTACTTGTTTTCTTATTTAAATAGAAGCAGTAATATATATAGGCACAGTTCAAGTGAGAAAACGATAAAACAGAAAAAAATCACAAATTATTGTAATATCTGTTTGGTAAATGAACACTAGATTCATGGAGTCATGCATTTAAAATTTAGTGACCTTGCCTCAGGTCAGCAAACCAGGGAATTTTCATTTTCTTTACCAGCTCTCTCTGCATGCCCTAGAGTACTGCTCTCTCTAGAATAGAGTTGTCACGATTTTCACAAACTGTCAGGCAATGAAATATGCCTTTTTCTTTTTATATTTATGGTAGCTAAAATTCCACAGGGAATGAATTACTCAAGATAGTTAAAGATGGTAAGACAAGAAGTAATGGCCTGAAACATGAAGCTAGAATGCTTAAGCTAGATAAGATGAAGAAATTCTTACTCATGAGGTCAATGAGGCAATCTAATAGGGTACCCAGGGAGGTAGTCAAGACACCATCACTAAACACTATTCAGACTCAAGGGAAAATTAAAGAGACAAGCTCTGGATGGGAAAACAAAAAAAAGTCTAAAGGATTCAAGTAGCAATTATTAATACAATTTTACTAAAATCACAATGTGCCAGGCACTTTTGTAGGATTATTTACTATTAATCAGAGCATCAAATAGGTACATGGATTGATTGCGAAGAAAGTACATCAATGATCTCAGTAGGTGAACTTTCAAGCAAGAAGCAGTTAAAATACAACAAATACTTCATTCATGTAGCATCAAATGTGTATATATATACATAAACACACATACATATATAATATATAATATACACATACATGTGTATATATATATGTAATTGGTTTGCATGTTTCTTTGACATAGCATGTTTTCATAATTGCCTATTTTTTTTCTACTGCTTCGTTATGCTGCTCGAGAGAATAGTTTAAGCTTTAATTGCATAGATTAATTTCATTTTAAAGTTTATTGAAGTAAATTGATTAGTAACATTATATAGGTTTCAAGTGTACAGAATTATAAATTAATATATCTATTTATATTATGCACATCACTAAAAGTCTTCACCACACAAATGACCTATTTGTCCACCCCTTTTTGCCCCTTCTCATCTGATAGCCAGTTTTGTGCTCCAATCTAAGAGTTTCCATTCATTTGTTTGTTCATTAGTTTTGTTCTTTTATTTTATTTAAGGAAAAGGGGAGGCAGGAATTAAGGTGAGTGGGTCAGTAGACAGGAGAGAAAGGAGGAAGCATTTTATTTTATTTCTATGTAGTTGTTCACACTGGTTGTTTACCCCACTGACTTGGGACTTGAATTCAGAGGTATGTTGCCTTACACTTTTTCAGAGGTTATTTTTTATTCACTGATTTGCCCATGGGTACCTAGGTTATTTCTGTTGTCTAATGTGAATAATCTTATAATGAACATGAAGGTGAAAATACTGCTTCTTTTTTTTATTCATTAGGTAAATACCACAAATAGAACTCTATCATATGGAATTTCTGCATTTTCAAGAAACACTGTATGATTTTTCCTAAGTGTTGTACTACTTTGCATTCCACCCACAGTATACGAACTTTCCTGTTTCCCCATTGCTTTTCCAATACTTTAGTTCTTGTCCTTTTATATAGCCATCTTTACATATGTAAGGTGTTTCTCGTGGTTTGGATTAGCTTTTCCCTAACAGTAAGCTTCACGATAAACACCTTTTCATATGCATGTTGTCAATCTATGTCTTCTTTGGAGAATTGTCTTTTCATATTCTCTGTCTATTTTTCAATCAAATTGTTTACTGCTGCTATTGAATTTCATGAGTTATTATATATTTTGTATATCAACTCTTTGCTAGGTTTATAATGTGAAAATATCTTCCTTCCTTCAGTGGGGTTATTTTTATTTTGGTTATACTTTCTTTTGATGTGCATAATCATTATAGTTAATGTTTCATTTATCTGTTTTAGTTTCCCTTGTCATTGGAGCTGAGTCCCCAAATACATTACTAACGCTTTATAAGGATCATGTTGTCTGTGTTTTGTTCTATGTATTTTATGGTTTCAGGTCTTACATTCAAGTGCTCAAAACATTTTGTGTCAATTTTTATGTATAATGTTAAAAAGTGGCCATGTTTTTTCTTTTATCTGTGATTGCCCTGTTTTTCTATTATCATTTATTCGAGAGATTTTTCATGTTCCATTATATGTTGTTGGTTTGCTGGTCTTGAACTAATTTTCCTTGTATGTGATATTATTTCTGAGCGCTCAATTCTGTTTTATTGGTTGGTGGTTTTGTTATTATTACAATGCCATAGTTTGATTACTGTCATTTCAGAATATAGTTCAGATTGAAAAACATGATACCACTTTTCCATTTTCCTTTTATTTTCAGGATAGTTGTTGCAGGGTCTTTTGTAGTTCTAGATGAATTTATGGGTTTTTGTTGTTGCAGTATTTCCGTGAAAAATGCCTCTGAGATTTTGTTAAGGATTGTGTTGTATTTGTATAGAGCTCTAGGCAAAAGAATCATTTGAATTATGTTAATGATTCCAATCCATGAATATGGAATATCTTTACGTTTCTTTGTGTATTATTCTTTTCTTTTAATAATGCTTTATAATTTTCATTGTAATGAATTTTACCTCCTTGGATAAATTTATTTCAAGGAATTCAATTTTTTGAAATCAATTATTATTTGGGATCACTTTACTGATTTCCCTTTTAAATTTATTAGCATATAGAAATGCAACTGATTTTGTACATTAATCTTCTTGCCTGTCTCAATGTATTCTAATAATTTTTTGCTGAAATCTTTAGCATTTTCTATTTATGTTATCATGTCATCTGCAAATAGTGATAATTTTACTTCTTTCACTCTAATTTAGATGAATTTTATTCCCTTTTCTTGACTAATTCTTCTGACTAGGATTTCCAATACGCTGCTGAATATGTGAGGTGATGACTGTATATCCTTGAGTTGTTCCTGATCTTAAAACTTTCAGTTTTTCATCATTGAGTATGCAGTTGACTGTGGCTTTCTCATATATAATCTTTATTATGTTGAGGTATGTTTCATCTAAACTCATGTTGATGAGAGTTTCATAATGTAAATTTCATTCAATAGTTTTTCTGAACTTTTGAGATAGTCACATGACCTTTCTTTTGCTGATGTATTGTATAAAGTTTTTTGATTTGTGTATATTGAACTACTCTTGCATCCCTGGAATTGTTCCCAATGATCACTGTGTATGTTTTAATACATTGTTGAATTTCATTTCCTAGTGTTCTTTAAAGATGTTTGCCTCTAAGTATCAGAAAAGTCATTCATAGTTCTGTCTATCTGTGATTTTCTTATTTAGTTCTCAAATTAGAGTAATGATGCATTTATACAATGTGTTTCTTTTTAAATTTTCTAGGAGAGTTTGAGTTGGATTGATTATTTTTTTAATTTGGTAGAATTTATTAGTGAAGGCTTCTTGTCATGGGTTTGTTTTTCTTTTTTTTTTTTGGTCAGGGAGGTGGGATGAGGTTTTACTTACTGTTTAAATTTTCTTACTCATGATTGATCTGCTCAGATTTTCTCTTTTTCTTGATTCACTCTTGCCATGTGGAGTGTTTCTAAGAATTTAATCATTTTTTTAGCTTTTCAAATTTGTTGGCATATGTATGTTCTTATTTCTCTCTTTTCATTCTTTGTGTTTCTTTACTACCTATTGTAAAACTTGTTATTTCTTATTTTATTTGTTGAACTTTCTCTTGTTTATGATATGGTTAAAGGTTTATTTGTTTGTCAAAGAACCAGTTCTTGATTTCATTTTCTTTTGATTATCTTTTTGATTTCTATTTTATTTCTGCTCTAATTTTTTGCATTGCCTATATTCTAGTAAATTTTAGCTTTGTTTATACTGGTCCAATTTTCTTAATGGGGAAGATTTAAAAAATGTAAAACATTTTTCCTATTCCTCAAGGTAGGCCTGTGTTGCTATAAGCTTCCCGTTGATACATCTTTTGCTGATTGTGCAGTTTCTGATAATTTATGTCATCATTCTCCTTTGTATCTAGATTTTTTTAAATTTATCTTTGATTTTCTTATTAACCCAATAATTGTTGAGTAGCATGCTGTTTAGTCCCCACATATCTATGGTTTTCCCCTTTTTATTCAACTGGTAGATTTCTGATTTCTTACCATCATGATCTAATAAAATTCTTGATATGATTTCATAATTATACATGTATGGACACCTGTTTTGCCTCTTTCTCTCTATATATATATCTATATATAGATATATATATAGAGAGAGATAGATGGATAGATAGATAGATATAGATCTATTGTTGAGAATATCCCATATGCACTTGAGAAAAATGTGTATCTTGTTATATTTGGAAAAAATGATTGGTAAATATTGAAAATATAAGTTCATTTCATTTAATTTGCTATTTTAGGCCATTGTTTCCTTGTTATTTTCTGTATGGATGATCTTTCAATTGATTTGAGTGGAGTATTAGAAGTCCCTCCTATTATTGTGTTGCCGTCTGTCTCCTTTTAGGAATGATAATATTTGTTTTATGTATTTTGGTGCTCATATGTTGCATGCATGTATACTAATAATATTTTTTTCTTGATATACTGATTTCTTTGTCATTATATAAAGTTTCTGGTTATCTTTTTTGACTGGAAATCTGTCTTATCACATATGAGCATAGAAGTTCTTACTTTTAAATTGTCTCATCATCCTAAATATCATTTTCTACTCCTTCACTTTAAGTCTATGTTTATCTTTTAGCTTATGTAAGTCTCTTTTTGGTAGCAAATAGTTGAGTTCTATTTTTTAATTTACCCAGTCCCTTTGCAATTTTGATTGTTGAGTTCATTTCTTTCACATTTGTGGTTATTATTTATATATGATTTCTCCTATTGTCATTTTATCTTTTGTATTCTAATTCTATTCATGATTATCTTATTACATTTTTGTGAATTTTTATTTTTTCCAATTTAGATAGATTTCTTTTAATCACTTCATGTAAGGAAGATCCAGCTGCAGTGAACTTCAGTTTTTGATTGGGAAATTTTCATTTCTTCCTCATCTAAAAGATACCTTGTGGGATATATTATTCTTCATTGGAAAGTTTATCTCTAAGCAGTTTAAGTATTTCATTCTTCTCTTCTTGCACATTAATGTGATGTGAAATTTGATGATAACCTATGAGTAGTATCTTTATGTTATTTGCTTTCTCCCAACCCCCTTCAACATCTTTTGACTTTTTTTCTTTATCAAGCTCTCTTATCTCTTCTCTCTCTCTTCACTTTCTGAAATGCATATTAACCTTATGCTTCATTTGCTATGGAATTTGATAGTTTTTGTTACATTTCTTCATATTTTATATATATTTGTCTCATTTTTCTTCCATCTGAATCATTTCTAGGCATAGATATTTGAGAACACCGGCTTATTTTTACAGTAGATCTATTATATTTCTATAGCATTCTAAAATACTCTGGCTCTAATTTGTTGGTTAGGTGGGACATAAAATTGGTTAGTTTCTTATTCATAGCTTCAATAGCTTTCTTCTGTTGAGTTGGTAATTGTATTCCTGAGTTCATTAAATTGCTTTTCTGAATTTTCTTTTATCTCTTTGAGTTTTCTCGTAGTATTATTTTGAATTCTCTATCACTTTGGTACTAAACAACCATGTCTTTAAGTTTGCTTTCTAGAGACTTTCCATTGACTTCTGGTGATAATATGTTTCTGTGAAGTCTCAAATTACCTAGCTGTTCAAAGGACTATAGGTAACTATAGCTATATAGCTGTTGCTGTGCCAGTGGGAATAACTACTGCTGTTGCAGATGTTTTGGAGGATATCTGTTTTGTGAGAATGGCCTTGTTATTATCTCTTATTTGTGAAGTTCCAGTATTATGACTTAGTTATCCATCATCTGGCAATACAGGTCAAGGTGACCATACAGATTGAAAATGGTTGAGGGAGTAATTGTTAAGAGCTATTTCTCTATTGCCTTACTTGTTTTGTCTTGATTTGTGAGGAGCACCTCAGCTATAATGTTCTGGCATTCACCTGGGTCACAAGTGTGGGCTTCTACATTGTTCAGATGTTTGCTTGTATTGGTAACCCTAATACCCCTAATAACTCCTACACCAATGCTTCTACACATCCCTCTCTACACACCATCTGTCACACAGGTATGTGATTCTCACCAGTATCGTAAATTCTTGTTTATGGATAACACATTGTGAATTTTCATGGAAAAATAAAGAAATTGTCTTCTGCCCATTTGATACGCCTTAACTATATCATTGATTCATTTTAAAAGGTATAGCTTAGGAAAAGCTAGGTGGGGTGTGGAAAGTAGTGGAGCTTCCTTAACCTTTGCAGGCATGTCACTCTCAGAATCTAGTGTTCACCAGTTCAGAAGCTTCACAATTTCTTATTCCTTGTTATTTCTGTATCCATAATAAATCAGTATACCCAATTAGGAGTCACATAATATATTTGCTAATTATCTTTTAAGCAACAACAAAATAGATGACTATTTCTTACATAAACAAAACTGAAATCTCGGTTTCATTTGTTACGGGTTAATGAAATATCATATCTATGTTAAAATATGCTATACAAATAGTATAAGCAATATTTTATCAAAAGAAATGCTCTAACCTACCTTTATCAAGGTAAGGAAGTTCCCATATATATGAAAGCTTTTATTAGAGGGAAATTTATACTTTGTAAAATGTAATGCTAATATTTCAGCTGAGTATTTTTGCAAATATCAAGCATGATTTTTAAAGTCACAAGGCATGGACCCAGTCTAAACGGTTGGAATTTTGCGAATCACCGGAGCAATGTTTCTAGGACTTTGAATGAGATAATGTCCTGCACATAAACATTACTATTCTTCTCTTTTTGTGACTCAGAAATGACCAAAATTTCATAAAAGATAAAGTGACAATACAGATGTTGAAGAAAACTTTGGAAATGAGATGTAATCCTTTCATGGTACACTATCAAATCATGACAATAATAATAATAATAATAATAATAATAATAATACATTTTTATTTATAATACATAGTGTTGATTCTGTTATAATAAATGAAGTATTTTCAGAAACGACTGGTAGGAGTGCAAATTAGTTGAAGTTAGAGGAGAAAATTATGTTATATTGTTAAGTAACAATCTAGGTTGCAAATCAAAATATATTCTATAATCATATTTTTGTGGTATAATAACTATAAAGATGACAGAAAATATTAAAATGTGTTTAATGGTTTGCTATTTTGAATCTGAATTATAAATTTATGAATTGTTTTACTTGTTTCCTTAAAATTGATTTTTCTTTTAATTTTTATGCAGCCACCATGTTGCAGGATGTGTTTCCCAGAAACAGACTATGAGAATAGATTTAGTATACAAGATATTTACCCGAGAGTTCTCTAGGGCTTAATACTGTTAAGGAAAGTGAAGGATGGAGAAATTGACAGAAGAAGAAATTAAACAGTGTTTCAGTTTCTAAGGAATCCTCAATCATTGTGTAGATGCTCTGAAAGATAGTAGAGTTTTTGCCAAAGAAATTTGCTATGCAGTGCTTCATGTAAGCAATAATATGATTCTTTAATGTCAAATCATGCTTTCACTATATGCAGACTATAATCTTTATTGAATCACACTGGTAAAATTTATAGTACTCTGACATCAGCTTAAAAAATTGTTTTAAAATCAGTCATCATAAATATATTTAAAATAAAAAACTAAAGGATACTATGCTTAAATAATTTAAAATGGATATTAAAATAAGTTCTGAATGGAAATTTGAGGATGAATATAATATAACTGAAATGAAAAAAAGAAAATTTCAACATCAGATAGAAAAAAGAATCAACAAACTGGAAGGAATATTAATAGATTTTGTGTAATCAGAACAAAAGAAAAAAGAATGAAAGCAAAATAAGCAGAAACTTGGAGACATGTAAGACTACTTTTAGCACATGTCATTTGCATAAAGAGAGTCCTCTCAAGGAAAGAGTAGATAAAATTGAGCAGAAAATAATTTGAAGAAATAATGGCTAAAATTACCAAATTTAATGGAGTGTCACTTTATCAAAGAGTTTAATGATTTCCAAAACTGGTAAATATAGGTATTACAATGAAAATGTTGAAAGACAGAAAACCTTGAAAGCAGAAAACAGACAAAGACTTTTTAAGAATTATTGTTGGGTATAAAAGCATTGTTGAAGGGTATAAAATCAACATCTAGAAATTGGTTATATTTCTCTATGGAAGTAATGGTATCTCTGAAAATTGTATTAAGGAAAAAATCAATAACAACATTCATAATAATCTCAAAAATAAATATTATGGATGAATGACAAAATCATTGTAAATACGCATTGGAAACAAAAAAGTATTATTGAAAGGAATTTTTAAAAATAAGTAAATTGAAAGACATCTATATTAATGAATTAGAAGACTTAATATTGTTAGGATAGCAACACTACCTGAATTTAACAATACATTAATGAAATTATATCAAAGTACAAATTTATTTTCACATTGACAAGATGATTTAAAATGCATATGAAACTTAAAGGGAATCAGTTAGTCAAAAATAATCTTCCTAAAGAACAGTGTTGGAAGTGGCACCTTTCCTATTAAGTTCAGAACTCACAGTCAAACTACAGCAATAAAATTACAAGCTGTGTCCCACCAAAATGCATATATAGATTCTTTGAATAAAACTGAGAATCAAAAAATACACTCAAACATTGTGTTCAAATGTTTATTGACAAGGATTAAAAATAATTCACTGTTGGGACAGGTGGAGGAACAAGAAAGAATTTTTATACCTGTCTTCTACCATATAGACAAATTACCTCATTATGCATAAAACTTAAGTCTTAAAACTATGAAATTCTGAGAAGGAAGCAATATAAATCTACAAGACTTATCAGTAAGCAATAATTTCTTAGATGATACCGAAAAGAGATGCATCCAAAGGTAAAAATAAACAAATTGTACTTTAAAAAAGTAAAATCTGTTGGGTTCTGTTAACAGGATGACAGACAGACTGGTAAACTCTCAAGTTTGTCCACTTCCCAAAACACAGCCAAAAAACTTATTTGGCAGCTATGATCTTTGAAAAGAAATTGGACCTACGTCTCTACAAAGAGACGGGACACATGCCTCCAGAGACTGTAGAATCAGATCTGTCTCAGCAACATACCACCTTATCTGGAGACTCAAGTGTCATGGGAAAATACCAGTGAAACCAAAACAGCTCCAGGGTTAAACAATTTTCTCCATTAGTGAGATCCCACATACAAAGAAACTGTCTTTCAGTCACTAAGTTGAAAGCCCAGTATAGAGTGAAAAGAGAGCTAGACTTGCTATAAACAGAAACAGATTTTTCATGGCACAAGTATTTGAAGACCTTTATTGTAATAAAGACCTTGGGGAGAAGTACACATCATCTCCACCATTAGCACACTTGTGTAGAACTGCTGATATTTATTGTTCCCCTCTCATATGCAGCCTGGTCAAGCAATACCGGAATAGGTAGTTGATTGCTTCCCAGGAAGGAGCATTACATTCTACCCCAATAAAGGGGAAAATAAATGGAAAGGTTTCATCAAAATGACAGTTCCTGCCAATTGGTGGTTTCAGCTAAACAGTTTCCTATCTGTTTTGTTCTTCCAGAAATTTCATCTTTGGATATCAAAGCTTATTTAACACCACTGCTGGCACTGACACTCTTCTGGAGGACTCAGGAACTATGTAAGGGGAGTTACTGCTCCATCAAGACAGTTTCCAATTTCCTCTCCTAGGTGCATGGTGTTAGGGCTTTGGCCTACTTACAGACAATAGTTTTTGTTCTCTCTCCTTGGGTTCTATTTTTCATGCACGTAACCGAGGGAAACATTGGCATTCTTTTCCCCCATTTTAGCCTCATACACTGCATGCACAGGCCTCAAAACAGGGCTTCAACAAATCCAAGAAACATTGAGATCACACAGCTAAAGGGAGCCCAGCTTCCAAATCAAAATTCAGGTCTTTCCTGTGCAACTTGATACCCTAACATAAAGCCTTTGCATCAGGGAATCCTAACACATAGAAACAAATGCAGAATGATGTATAGAGAAACAGAGACATATATATGCAAAATTATGGGACAAAACAGAGCCCCAGGGGAAAAATCTGAATGAACCAGACTTAAGTAAACTACCTGATGAAGCCTTTAAACTAACAGCATTAATGATACTCACTGAAATTAGGAAAATAATGGAGGAATTAAAAAAAAAAATCCAAAAAACAAACAAACAAAAAAACCCAAAACACAACTGCAGTAAAGTTAGAGGAAATCTGTGACAGTTCCAAACAGAATTCATGGAGTTAAAGAAAACATTAAAGTGGAGGAAGCCTCCCATATAATCAGTGAGCTAACAGGGCAGTAGAATGCACTCAAGTAAGCTAGCAAAGAGAAAAATAATTCAAAGTAATAGAGACAGCATATGAGATTTGTGGGATAATATCAAGAGAAACAACATTCACCACACAGGGAACCAGGAGGAGGAGAGAGAGAGAAGGGCGCAGAAACCATATTTGAAAAAAACAATGACTGAGAATTTTAATAACCTGAGAAACAAAGCAGAATTCCAAATCCAGAAAGAGAACAGCCACAAGGCTCACCCAAAAACAAATTAGAGTCAGCCGACATGATGACCCCATCCTGTTTCAGCAGGCATGGAGATCCTACCCTGTTTTGAGAGAGACCCTCTGCCAACTCTGAAATCGACACCAGCCATCCATTTAACTGCATCCTGTGCCTGCATTGTCTCTGCTAAACCTTCCCGTTCTATCACTGGAACTCCCCGTCCCACTCATGTCCCCATTCTTCTTCTCAAAGAAAAGCAACTCTCTGACAGCTGTCATTTGCCCTATAAAAATGTACCAAGACCTGAGTCCAGTGGAGTGCTCACTCAGCAGTGAGTTTTCCTGGCCTGCACATGGGACAATAAAGTCATGCCTCAGAGTATATCAACTCCCTTTTCTTAGTCTCTTTCACTGTGGGTCTATCATAACTGGTGCTGAAACCCGGGAAACCGGGTTTTTAAGATCCTCTTCAGGGGGCGGTCACCTGGTCCCCATTTCTTTGACCCTGACCAAAGACACGGAGACAACATGCCAACTTCTGGCTTCTTTTCACGGTGCTTCCCCTTCCGCTCAGTGACCTCAATTTGGGTGAGTCCTTAACAGTCTCTTCCTGTTGGCTTCTTCATTCCATTCCACTCAGGAATTTGGGACTCCTTTCCCTCTCCAAAAATCTGACCTGTTAGTTGAAGTAGCCTCCTTCCAGGAATTCCGGCAATTCCCTTTGCCTAGCCTGTCTTGAGGACACCTGAGAGATCATCAGAGCGCTTTTTCCTGACCATTAAATCCTCTTTAGGGAATGCCTTATTGAAGGTTTAATGGCACCTCAGAACTCTTTTTGGACTTCCACACTATCTCAGACATTCTGCTAAGATGTCTGGTCCGAAATTTCCAGATCAAAGGCCTTGAAGGCCAGCTCCATAAGGGTACCTCTTCTGTCTCTCATCCCAAATATCACCCCAATATTCCCTTGATAATCAGTCATGATGGCCAGAAAATGGTCAACATTCTTACTGACCTCAATTCATATACCCGGCATTGTGAAAAATGGTTTGAGGTCCCCTCTGTGTAAGCCTCCCACTTATGACCTCCCTTCCCCCTCTGCTCCCATTCTGGCTATAGCCAAGTCATCTAACCTTGTCCCATGCCATCCCTGCTAAAGATCCCCCCTCCCTTTGGATTTTGGCCCATCTGCCCTTGTTCTCATTCCCCCTTACCTTGCTCTTCTCCCTGAGCCAAACCTGCTCCAGTCTCCCTCACCTTCCCTTCCCTCTGTCTCTTCTTCTACCCCAACCTCTACCATTTTATATGCACCTCTGAGATATCACAGGCTGTTCATGTCACATTCACCCCTCTCCCATTACCCCTGGAGAGCATTTTTGCCACTGCCAGAGGCACATTGACCAAATGCACACAGACAACCCCACTGACTTTCCTTTAGGATCTGTTGCCATCTCAGCATCCCCCCTTACAGGGAGATATCAGCCAGATTCCCCAGACCTTCCCAAGCTCTCCCACTATCTCATCTGCCTTTTTGCAGTTTACAAGGCCATAAAAGAATAAATCTCAGGCAGGACAGGCAGGAGGCCCAATAGAGCAAGACAGGCATGTGAGACAGAATGCCTGTTGTCTTCTCTTTGCTGAGACCATCTGACCCCAAAGGAGTCAGTTAATAAATCACCAGGCCCATGATTTCATTGTAACAAACCTGGACACTGGGCTCAGCAATGTCCTAACCCCAGTCCCTCCCTCCAGGGCCTTGCCCACTTTGCTGGCAGATGGGTCCCTGGAAAATTCACTGCCTTCTGAGTGCCCCTCAGAGTGCTAAGCGCCTGAGTATTGGGAACTTTTAAGGGCCTTTCCCTCTCTGTTGTTGGCATCAAAGGAAAGCATACACAGTCACTCTGTACCCATCCTCCTAACTGCCTTCTGGGAAAAACTGACTTCTACCCAAGTTTTAACTCACTCTTTCCTAGTAATTCCAACCTGCCCCACTCCTTCTCTTTCCTGTAACCCCAAAACAAGCCTTCCAGCCCTAGTGACACAAGCCAGTCCTGTGCATTCTTTTCTCCAAAATAAAAGGGGGCCCCTCTTCCAAAGCTATAGCCTACTTGTCCAAATCCCTTGATTCCTCCTTTAGAGGGTAATCTCAGTGCCTTCACATTGTAGCCACTTCAGCCCTTTTAGGACAGGAAATCTTATTGTGCTTAAATCCAATTCTTCTCCCTCCAGAATGCAACAACTCTTATAATCTTTCCTGTAATCTCTTTATTATCCTCTACCACTGCAAATTATAAAAAAATTGGAAATGACTCACAGACCCCTCAAAAAATCTTAAAGCAGCCTTTCAGGTCTTTAATAGTGGAGATAAGGAGACTCAGTAGCAACAATGAAAAGATTAGGCTAAGACAGAATTCCAGTATCTGGGCTTTCAGCTCCTGCTGCTACCAGAGACCTTGCTGCTGGCACCCAGCTGGGTTCAGAGTCTCAATGGGCACCAGGTCCATGTTTTGGGGCCCATGCTTCAAATACAAGTGGGAGGGTCTTTGGGCCTCCAAAGTACCCTAACCTTCAAGTCCCCTTGGGGCCTTGCCCTTCATGGTGCAGAGGAGACATTACAAGTCGAACTGCTCCCAGGCCCCCAAAGAGAGTGGACATTCAGACCTGGCCCCTCATTGCCAGCAATGGCCCCAGGGGCTCATGAACTGCTGAGAGTGCTGATGGAAGGCTGAAGGTGGTACTCAGATCCTGACCAGTAGATGGCCACTGTGACCCCCTTAACCATAATCAAGCCCCCAGTTGCCTGGAGATGGCAGTAAGCCAATCTTCTTTTAACTAATACAAAAAACCACATGTTTGACTCTAACTTATTCTGGCCCTGTTGGAAACTCCTCAATCTCTATTATGGGGGTAAAAGGCACTCCCTCATTCCTTAAAACCACCCCTTCTGTGTTGCTAGAAAGTCTTTACAGTCTCTTCTTCCTCTCTCAAAACAACCTCCAGGTCTTCTCACTGGCATCAAGGCTAGAGTGCTTCACTAAATGCATTCCCCTCTTTTTTCTCCAAGCTAGGTCTTTTCCTCAAGGGCAGACTATAATTTCTTCTCATTTGCTCTCTTCTCAACTGAAAATCTATATAACTCAACCACTTTCCCAACCCCTTTATTCCACTCTTTATCATAAGTTTTTTTCTCTCTGACTCTAACTTCTGGAGGTATCTCTCTGCCTGTCCCACCCACTGTAAAACTCACAGGCTGGCTCTAGTCTGTTTGCTGCTTTTCTAAGTCCTACAAGCAGTTGAAGGAAGGAAACAGATATCCCCCTCTCTGGAATGCAATCCTTATCAGCTATGCAAACTAGATAAACTTCAGTTAAGTGCTTGGAAAAAAAAAGTGAAAGCAAATGAATGTGTTTCTGAATGGAGAAATATAGACTATAGGATATAAAAAGATATAATCTAGGTATAGATTAGTGAGAAAGTATTGTGGAAATTTTGTTTTTAGAAAATGAATTAAAGGCAAATGAATGAACTTGGCATGTAGTAGGAGGGTTTACGCAAGTGAAAAATGTTTGTGGAAGAAGTATTTAAAGAGATATTTTAGTGTGGTTACATCAATTAAGAATAGAATAAGTTTCCTTGGAAAATCAAGGTTTAAGAGTTAAATACTCTATGCGGAAGCTTAATAATTGATGTGTGTGCTGTAGGGTTATATAAAATTCCTAAAAGTTCTGATATGTTTAGTTACTATTCTGTTTACTAATTTAAAACATCATAAAATCAATCAGCCACTATTGTGGCAAAGCCAGACACTTGAGCAAAAATGTGCCCTCAAACCAGGAAGCCACATAGACCTTACCATAGTGCAAAAGGAAAGACATAAGAAGAAAATGTTCCTGTCTCCAGAGTGAGAAGGGACCATCTTTTCATGCACCAGTCCATGCACCAAGGGATGAAGATCAAATGATGGGTCCCAAGCAGCTATCTGACTCCTAAATCTTCAACCCAAAGGTTGAGATTCAGGTAACACTGAAGTTGGAGGTATAACTTTAATTTTCTTATTTATGAAAGAGCCATTTTGTCCTCACCTAGCATTCTAATTCCCAATTTATTCTTCACATCAGGTTATAAACATAAATGAAAAGTACTCCACCTAGTTTGCTCTGGTAATCTATTTCTATTCTCTGTATTTTCTTAACCTAGTTAATGCAAGGAGAAATGACTTTGAAAGTCATACCCTGCTTTTTTAAGTTTAATGGTAATTTTAAATGGCCTCTAGTTCATCTTTTGAACTGTACACGTATACAGAAGGAAGTCTTGAGTTCCGGGTGAAAAACCAAATACTTGTGAGTCAATCAAAAATTGTCTTTCAAAGGAATCCCTTTGGATAAGTATATGTAGTTGGTGTAGATGATGCGTTATTATTTTCCTGGTCTTCTGCTTCTGAAAGCTCATGCACACCAGGAAAATCTCTATTCTACCTCTATTTGAAGTAGATCTCACCAATTACTATAACACGTTCCAAATTCTACTAGTACTGTCTTAAGTGTTTTCTTCTTATACTTACTATTTTTACTATTGTCTTCTCAATAAAATTGAAAACTTTCTATCGTGCATTTTCTCTGAAAGGCATGGAAGCCTTCCCTGCCACCTCTGAAAAGGCCCATGAGATATCCACAGCACTCCACAAAGAAATCATTCCTAGGTCTGGCCTCCCTGCCTCTCTTCAATCCAATAGCAGCCCCGTATTTATTTCTCTAGTCCCTCAAGAGATAGCCTCAACCCTAGGCATCAAGTGGCACCTGCACTCCTCCTACCAACCTCAGGCTATCATAACCAAGTTAACTCTCTCACTTCAGTTGTCTTGAAGAATGTGGAGGTCTGGATGCATTAGGTACCTTCTGGGGAGGCATTTATCTTCTCCTCCAAAAAGAATGCTGCTTCTGGGTAAATCAAACAGGCACAAAATCAGAAGATCCCACAAAGAGAACACCCATAAGATGTCTCCTTCTCTCTAGGAGTCCATGCCACCCTAATATATGCAGGAAGTAGTCAGTGAAACATCATACCCATTTCCATCCTCTCCCACTCTCCTCTTTATAACTATAAGAATGCAGGAATGAGCAGCCACAAGGCTCATCCAAAAACAAGTTATAGTCAGCAGGTATGATGGCCCCATCCTGTTTCAGCAGTTGTGGAGACCCATATCCTGTTTTGAGAAAGACCCTCTGCTGACTCTGAAATCAACTCCAGCCATACATTTAACAGCATCCTGTGCCCACATTGTCTCTGCTGAAGCTTCCCATCCCCATCATTGAAACCTCTCTGTCTTACTCTCATTCCCATTCTTTTTCTCAAAGAAAAGCAACTCTCTGATGGCTGTCATTTGCCCTATAAATATGTACCAAGACCTGAGTCCAGTGGAATACTCACTTAGCAGTGAGTTTTCCTGGCCTGCACATGGGACAATAAAGTTGTGCCTCAGAGTGTATCAACTCCCTTGTCTAGGTTTCTTTCACTGTGGGTCTCTCAGAAAGCTCAGAGTTCCAAACAAAAGAATCCCAAACACACCTACACCAAAACACATAATTATCAAATTCAGAAATGCAAGATAAAAAGAGAATCTGAAAAGCAACTAGAGAAAAATGTTACATACAAAAGAGCCCTAAATAGAACTGTAGGAGGATTTTCAACTGAAACTTTATGGTCCAGAGGGGAATGGCATTATTTACTCAAAGTGTTGAAAGAAAACGACTTCCAATCTAGAATAATTTACCTTGATAAAGTATCATTTAGAATTTTAAGAATGATTGTAGGGAGTGAACTATTTTATACCTATCTCTGGGAAATATTCTGAGACAGAAGTTCTCTTATGTTAACAGAGCTAGAAGCAGATAACAAAAGAATGCCTCCACAAGGTATCCCCAGGCAGACGTTCTTTTATGTTTCTAATTGTCCAACTTTAAATATTCAAATGTCTCCATAGTATCTAATGTTTGAAGTCTTTTCTTGCTTTGCATTTCTTATTACCTCATTGTAACCCAGCTCTATAAAATAAAAAAAGGAGTAAAGGTCGAGGTCTCCGCCTCTCAAACGGAGAGCCGTGTCTCACCTGGCCCCCCGCTTTTCTAGATGTGTGTAGTCTGTCTCTCTTTCTTTAGGCTCCTGTAGCCTCCTCTCAAGGACCCTTTCTATCAGTCACACAGGCTGTGGCAAATGATGTTTTACAGGCAATTGATAATTAAAGAAATTCATCATCACAAAACTAGTCTTGTAAGTGCTAAAGGGGTTCTATAAAATGTAAAGAAAACTCACTTAAAAGCAGCAAGACATCAAAATAAAAATGTAGGGAGAAAGATTAAAAATGTGAACTGTTAGACCGAGCTCCACAATAACTTACTTTCAAGTATAAAACAGGTCACAAACATAGTAACTTTTATGTAAACCATAGTAGAAAACGGCAGGAAAAAAAAGAAAATAATTGAAGAAAGCATACATGCTTCTGAGTCACCCAAGATAAAGGAAAAAGAGAACAAAGATATTACAGCTAATGATAACCAGAAAATAATTAAGCAAGTGGGAATAAATGGTTACATATCAATAAGGACCCTAAATATTATTGGATTAAAGTCACAAATCATAAGGCAGAGAGTGGCTGAATGGATTTAAAAAATATAAATCAACTTTCTGATGCATTCAAGAAACTCATATAAATTTGAAATATAAACATAGATTCAAATTTGCTGGGGGTAAGACTGTCCTGTCATAAAAAGATAACCAAAAAAGCAGGTATAGTCATAGTTATACAGATAACCTTTTACAGATAAAATAGACTTCTAACAAAGAAGGTAAAATTATAGGGATGGACATATTATGAATAATAATACAGAAGAAATTCTCTCTACATATATACGTATATATATACTAAATGAAGAGTCATCAATATATATAAAGCAAATATTAACAGAAATAGAAATATCAGTAGAAATAAAATAATAAAATCTGAGTTCATCACTCCATTTACAATAATGGTTATGTCAACCAAGCATAAGACTAATAGGGAAATAACAGATTTAAATGAAAAATTAGAGCAGAAGTGTTTAATAGGCATACCAAACACTTCAGTCAACAGCTGAAGACTTCACATTTCTCTCAAGTGCTCATGGAACATTATAATATATAGATCATGTTTTGGGAAACAAATCATGTCTCAACAAATTTACAAAGATCGGAATCATACCAAGCATATTATCTACTTACGATGGCATAAAACTAGAAATCAGTCACAAAGTGGGAGCTGGAAGACTCCAAATATATAAAAGCTGAATAACATGCTTTTGAATAACTTTTGGGCAAAGAGAAAATCAAAGGTAATTTAAAAATCACTTGGAGACAAATGAGAATGAAGTCATAAGATACCAGAACTTATGGGATGCAGTAAAAACCACACTGAGTGGAAAATTTATCACAATACAAACTTACTTGAAAAAATAAGAATAATCACAAATAAATAATTTAACCTTACATTCAAAATAATTAGAAAAAAAATAAAATTGAAACTAAGAGTCTGTAGAGAGTAATAAATAATAAAAATTTGAGAAGAAATAGACAAGATAGAAATTTAAAAGGTGATTCAGCAAATCAACAAAAGAAAAAAATAGTTCTTTGAAAATAAATACAAGATTGCTAAATATTTTGCTAGGCTCACCAAGGAAACAAAAGCAATCTTATAATAGAATCAAAAAATAAAGGGGAATAGCTACAATGGTACCTCAAAAATACTAAGCATCATAAGACACTGCTGTGAGTACCTGTATGCCAAAAAACTGAAAAAACCAAAGGACATGGAAATATTTTTAAAATCATAGAGTTTGCCAAAACCAAGTCTGGAACAAATGGAAAATATCAACAGACTTATCACAATAAAGGAAATTGGAGGGATAATCAAAAGTCTTCCAAAAAATAAAAGCCCAGGATCAGAAAGATTTACTAGTGAGTTTTACTAAACATTGAGAGAAGAATATATATTTTTCTGAAATTTTCCAAAAATAGAAGAACAAGGATCACCTCCAAATACTTTTTAAGAAATCAATATTACACTGCTGCCTGAATCAGACAAAGACATCACCAAGAAAGAAAATTGCACAGCAGTATTTCTAATAGAAAAAAATTACTTATATTTTTATGTGATAAAAAGATTCCAATTGTTAAAGCAATCATGCGAAAAAGAACAAAAGTGGAGGTATCATGCTCCCAGTTCTTGGGCTAAATTGCCAAGTGTTAGTAATCAAAATTCTACGATACTGGAATAAACAATAGAGATTCAGATCTACAGAATAGAAATGAGTTACCAGAAGTAGATTCACACATATATTTCCAATTAATTTATGACAAAGAAACCTAGAAAATATAATGGAGAAAGGAAAGTCTTTTCAATAAATGGTGTTGAGAAAACAGGACAACCACAAGTCAAAGACAAAATTTAGACCATTCACTAATACCATATACAAAATTTATTAAAAATGGATTGGAGATTTGGGAGTAAACCAGAAAGCATGATACTCATAAGATACCACAGTCAGTTCTATGATATCACCCTTGAACCCCTGAAGAGAACTTTGAACACTCGACTCCAGGGGTAAGGAAACAAAAAAAAAAAAAAAAAAAAAAAAAAAAAAAAAAAAAAAAAAAAAAAAAAAAAAAAAAAAAAAAAAAAAAAAAAAAAAAAAAAAAAAAAAAAAAAAAAAAAAAAAAAAAAAAAAAAAAAAAAAAAAAAAAAAAAAAAAAAAAAAAAAAAAAAAAAAAAAAAAAAAAAAAA